>VYZU01019361.1:30206-49011 GCA_013401355.1 Ceyx cyanopectus | reverse complement strand
ATATATTATTATATAACATATAATAAAGTATAACATATAATACTAAAATAAATACTAAAATACTATGACATAGGCTTATTCTATCAGCCTGTGTCAGATGAAAATGATTGTTAGCTGATTTCTGAACAGCTAAAATATTCAGTAAACTGTTTTGAGTCTCCAACACACCACGTTTAAAAAAAACCCCATCAAACTGTTAATGAGGAAGAATCCATTTGTAAAGGTAGTGCCTTCTTTTACTTGGAATTTAAATGGAAACTATCCTTTGCATAGTTTTTAATAAATAAATGTCTGATGAGAAATAAATTCAGGATTCCAAATATATTGCTGTCCAATGGTTTGCAGCACAGTCTGTCTGTCCTGGGTCATCTGGTGGTGAAATTTGTGTGGTAGGAACAGGGATGGAAATCAGGTGCTGTGGAGAGAAGAAATTCTTAATACTCTGGAGTAATCAGTGTTGGTTTTAGCTGCTTAGATAGGTTAATGCTTTTGTGTCTTCTTTCAAATCTCTGCTTTGCTCTACAGTGAGCTCTTGGAATTCTTGCTAAGCAATGAACTCCGTGTGGATCTGCTTCAATGGGAGGAGGTTTGTGTGCAGGATTCATCAGCCCATCTGCATCAGCTCTCTGAGACCACCCTGTGTCCTCCTGTAATTTTGTATATTCAGTTCTCATGCCCATTGATTTTTTGCTTTTAAATAACAGGTATTTCAATAGATTATTCTAAGTTCTACGTGTGAAATTTCAGTGCAGTATTTAACTGCAAAAAAAGGGCAAAAAAGCCCCCACACCTGGTGGCTGTGAAGCTTCCCAGTGCTAATATTTTTTTCTGGGCAGACCTTTATAGGTGATGCTGTGGCTTTCAGGTCCTCAAAATTACATTCCCCTCCTTTTACAGCACGATGGAATAATATTAACATTAAATTGTCATATGCTAAAACATCTTCGTTGAATTGTCTTGGATCTGTTACTGGGTTTATTCTGCCAAAATGTCAGTGCTGCCAGTTTGTAATTTTTGCCACTATTTTCTCGTTTCTGTGGAGGAATCTTGTTGCCCAGTCACTTTGTGCCACTGGCTTTTTTAGTGTTATGCAGTGTTTTCTGTTAAGTTTAGATGGGGATACCTTTCATAAAGTACTTGGTGAACATTGGGGTTTTAAAATAATAGTCACTTCATCTAAATGGTAATAGTGGGAATTGTGGTGTAATAATGTGTGGCTATAACACTCAAGTGGAAGCACGCATCTGCATTATTGCTGCAATATTTTGTACAGCAGTGACTGAGATTATTGCAATATTTAAGTTGCAAAAATGTGGATTGCTGTAGTTTCTTGTTTGTTTGTTTTGGTGTTTGCTGGGTTTTTTTCCCATGGGATGGATAAGTCACCCACACCTGCTAGCTGATGTGCTTAGGTTAAAATTCTTCGTCATGTAGGTGAAAAATATTTTACAATTTGAAGTAGTTAATGCCCTGTTACCTTCTTCCCAGGAAACTGTAATAAAGGAATGCTGAAAAAACCCCAAACTCTGAGCAAAAAGCCAGAGGGACAGTGTAAAGCAGCCCTGGGCAAGGATTCCTCTCCAAACCCCAATGTCAGCATCTCATTTTCTTGCTTTCTGACTTGCAGCTTTGAGAATAGTTTAGTGGAGTGAGTAAGAGGAGAAAACTGCCTTTCTGGAGAGGAGGTGTTCCTAAATCTGTTATCAGATATCATCATATTCTGTGATGGAGCTTGTTGGTGGCCCCACAGTCTCCAAGGAGCCATTCTGAGAGCTGGAGTGTGGTAAGCAGACACATCAGGTGGAGCTGCCTCTGATGCTCATGGGGCATGTGCAGTGTTCTGCAAGGCAGGGCAGTATTAAGCTGTCCAGCTAAGATTTGTTTTGCTGTTTGCAAACATCAGCTCTAAAGGGCAGGGAGTAGGATGTGAGCCTCAGCCCAGCCTGTGAGACCTGGGAGTGGCTGCTATTATTTACCTCTTTATTTTATTTTTTATTATTTTTTATTTTTATTATATTTTATCTTTTATTATTTACCTTTTTGAACATCAAAGACATGCAGTAGTTCTGCCTCAGCACATGCACTTGCTTCATTTTGGGTTTTTAATAGCAGGGATCAATAGGCTAACACCAAATTTGGCAAAAAAAGTCGTTAGGGAGCCCTTTCTAATTCAGCATCATTAAACAATCCCAGGCTGCAAACGGCTCAATGAGTGTAAACGCTTTGTCAAACAGATAAATGTGGATGTGATACTAAGGCTCCCAGACAGACTAAAGGAACAAAAGCTTTATAGCAATGTCTGAGCCAAATACTCCTTTGTTTCTGTGCAAAACAAATTTGACTGAACCAGAGGGCTGTAATTATGCCTCACACAGCTTGAGACCTCTGGTAGTTTAGCTGGTGAAGGAGGAATTTTGAGAATATTTTTTTGTGTGTATCCTTGGGGTAATCACACCAAAAAGGTGGCTGATGTTTCTTAGCCCCCTTCTGCAGATTTTGTGAGATGGATTTTGCCCTGGCTTTGGTAACAGGGTGGCCAAAAGGAAGCAGTAGAAAATGATGAAGTGATGCTGGGAATATCCTCATGTCTGTGCTGTCCTCCTTTCCACCCAGATCCACTGGAGTTTGGAACAGGGATGGTGTCTGCAGTCCTCTGAGTGTTTCTAGTGCCCTTCACCATTTCTGTTGACATTTGAGGTGGTGTGCTTGTGCACAAACCTTGTGTCAAGATGGGGATTGTGTTGGAGTCCAGAGAGCTTAACTGTACTTTAAAAAAAAAAAAGGAAAAATTGAAAGGCTTGCCATTTATGCACTAATCTCCAGTCCTTTACTTCTAGAATAGCTTAGTAGGTTATTGTGAGTGTGATTCTGGTTGCACAAGGTTCAGTGTCCCTGTCCCTCACATCAGCCTGTGTGTGTTGTGCCCTTGCTGCCTGTGGGGATTGTGGCTGCAGAGCTCCTCAGGCTCAGTTTCCATGCTCAGTTCACCTTTAGACACCCCTTTAAGCTGCCACTGCAATGAGGATCTCATGCTCTGTGTCCACAGAGCAGTTGAAGTTGGTGAGCTACCTGCCTCTGCTGCCCATCAGCACGCGTGCAGAAATTCTCTTTTTTGATTTGGGGGTTTGGAAGCCTCTGTCTGCTCCTGCTGCCCTTGGCCAGAGCCTTGTGAAATAAAATACCTCTTCTCACTGGTGTGCTCTGCTACAGAGTCTGCTTTCCTCTTCTCTTTTTACAGAATACAGAAGAAATGGACTTGGGAGCATTATTTTTTAAATACTTTTTTTTAATTTAAGAAACTGTAAACTTTATTTTATGCCTTTCTTCTGGAGTAAAGATTTAGAAGAGCTC
Organism: Ceyx cyanopectus; assembly: GCA_013401355.1. Taxonomy (NCBI): domain Eukaryota; kingdom Metazoa; phylum Chordata; class Aves; order Coraciiformes; family Alcedinidae; genus Ceyx; species Ceyx cyanopectus. The sequence goes on along the minus strand of VYZU01019361.1, from coordinate 45,660 downwards.
AGCATCAAATTACTAAACAAATGTTGAAATATTCTGCTGTTACTGCTGTCCTTCTAAACTATAAACAAGGTCAGTTGTACAAAGTGAGATATTCAAATATCAACATCAGAGCATTGCCCAGGGTGGGCAGAATCCTGCACTAGTTGCTGTAGCAGCTCTTGCAAATTGCACCCCCAGTAGTTAACATGCATTTTTAATTCACTTGAGGGAAAGGTCTGTGAACTTCTCTCCATGGTGGCCCTTTGCAAGTCAACAGCATTAAAACAACTTTTTAAAGCAATAATCTGCTAAATGCCAAGTGTTTCTAGCTACACTGTCAGCCTCTAGCTCATCTGTTAAAACTCACAGCCTTTAAACTGCTCAGGAACAACAGTGACATCTGAAGCTGGTAACAGGCAACTAATGGTCATAGTAAGAGGGGATAAAAATAAATAAATCCCTCCACCTAATGCTCTGTGAGTATCACAGAGGTGATGCAGTTAAAGTGATTTAGATGCTGCCTTCCAGTGCTGTTTGTGTGTTCATCCTCCTGTCAGATCTTCAGTAGCAGCTTGTGTACCCCCAAAGCAAAAACTGAACATTGCTGAGTATGTGTGTATGTCTAAGAGATGAGTTAACTTGCTCTGTCAACCTATTGGAATAAAAATGAGCTTTTGCCTTTATTTTCTCCTCTAGCTGGAATCATGTATGAATTTTAAATTGTAGTCTTGCATTTCCTATAGAAACGAATACTGTATTTTTGTAGTAAGAATCCATTAACAAATTGCTGATAATGCAATTGAATTAAGCTGGAAAATTCTGTTTAAAACCAGTAATAAAAAGGTGAGATTTTATTCTAGGGAAGGATGAGTGGAAAAGGAACTACTTTGCCAGAATAAAGGATTTCCTGAAACATCATGGGTAGAAGATTTGGAATGGAAGAAATGTGAAATAACACGATTGCATAATTTGTTTACCTGCATTATATTAATATTTGAATTTCTTAATAGAGCCACGATGAGATTTTTTTGTAATACATTGCTGCTATATCAGTTATGCTTATTGAGCTCCTTGGTGGCCTTATAATTTGTTGGGGAATTCCAAATTCATTAGTTGTGAAGCTGGAACATCTGTTCGTAATATGAAGACAGTAAGATAGTCAATACTTTAATTTTTTGACAGGCTATGCGTACTAAAATACTTTCTGGCAGATCATGCATACAAAGTAAAGAATTGTTCTGTATCTAATAGTAAATGAAATGTAAAGAATTGCTCTATATTTAATAGTAAATGAGTTCTATTGTATTTCCCTGTCCCTTTTCATTAATAGGCTCATTAGCACAATATATATGTAGGATAGCCTTGTAATATACCCGATTTTTTTAACGGATCATAAATGAGTAGAGATTTGTTTTGTAATATGAATGTCTTAATAGGAAATTGGAATCTGGTTCTTTGTTTGCTGATAAATGCCAGGGAACTGGCACATGCCAGGAGTGATTGCTGAAGATGCCATTTCCCACTGCCCAGAACACTTGCAGTCATGGGTCATTGAACAGTAATTTGACAGAGAAAATAAGGTTATAATCCTTTCAAAAACAAGCTATTGCACTTCACCAAAGGCAGAGCTCAGTGCCTGGCCAGCGTGGCTTTGTCAGGCTTGTCCTGACTTCTGTCAAGGCTGTGGGTCTTAAATAAATCAGAGAACATGCACTTGCAAGTAGCTGCAGGCTGGTGTCTGCTTGCCAGCTGTGCTCTGTGCTCTGACACTGGCAAACTGATCAATGCTTTCCTGAGGTAAATGATCAAATCCCCAGCAATATTCATAGCTGCTCAGTTTGTTGCATGAGAATGAGTTCAGCTACTTGTGAGGAAAGCGTTTAATTGATCAGTTCTTTGTTTCACTCTTGCCTTTGAGCTCTACACAAAATGGCAACTCCATAAACTGAATATTCCAATTAAGAGCGAAATGAGTCAGAGTTTCCACGGATCTCTGCTGATCTCGGGTCACCTGAACTGTTCTAACAGGTTAATATTTGCTAAGTGCATCAGAAAGCAGTTTGCCTCTGTGAATCATGTGCTGTGACACCAGCCAGTTCACACATCAGTGTTTGCTGAAAAGTTTCAGCATTTAAAGCTTATTTAAAGGAAGGACCAAATCGCAGTTCAGCTGGAGGTGTGGGCAGCTGTGCTTGTCAGCAAGCCTTTGCCTAAGGGTGGAGAGAATGATGTTTGAGTTCTGGGTCCATCTACAGGCTCTTGTACCCTGTGCTGGCCACAGGGTTAGTGGCTCCTCTGCTACATCTGTATTTGTTTCTCCTTTAAAATCAATTTACATTTATCAAGTTTCATAATCCCTGCATTTAATCTAGGGAGACTGTGCACAGAATTGGAAGCAGTAATGGACAAAAGCCCTGTGGATACTTTGGTCCTTCAGTTTGTGTTTGTAAATGACATGTTTAGTGTTCTTCTGAAATGCTGAACCCCAATGCTTCTGCTGATCTAGGCGTGTGCTCATGCCATTTGTCTGTGCAAGAGCTAGCAGTGAAACTAGAAACTCATGAAAGACTCATTGAGAGGATTTTTGCCTTCCAGCCATCTTTCCATAAACAGCATCAAGTGTTCTTGTTGGCACCCTGTTGTATTTTTGTCCTGCATTGTGACAAGATCAGCCACTGAACGTGCATCTTTCACATCAATGAAATATTAAATATTACTACTGAAGTGTGAACTTTTTTCCTCCAGTAGGATTTCTTTTCCTTTGCCTGTGCTATGGGGGGGCAAAAAAAGCACAAAACAGCCCCCAAATGCAAAGCCAAGCAGCCTGTGTAGCTGCTTCACATGATCTTCACTAAACTCTTGAACTACTGTTTGGGGTTTTCTTCTGACAGCTTGTTGTGTAATAGCAGCTGATTAACCTCCAGTGCCTGCCTGTGAACTGGTGACTGTTGCTTCCCACAGGCTGCAGGAGTCAGGCAGCTCCTTTCTTGCTATTTCAATGGTAATGCACATTTCACACTCAACTCCAATATTCCCTTCTTCTTGCCACTGTCACATTCACCTTCCTCCAGACCAGGCGTGTGCACTGGCAGTGCTGCTAACATCTAGAGTCAGAGCAACTTGTGAATTATCACTGCACACTGCTGGATTTTTTAGTCTCCTCCAAATTATTATTTTTTTAAACTGGTTTAAAATGCTACTGCTGCACTTTTTGTGTAATGATTGCTATTGATCAGGACAATAAAATTAATTAGGAAATGCGTTAGCATTCTTCTTTGGTAGTATACTTAATTGTGATATACTGTACTTACAATAAAGTAAAAAATGGATGTGTTTACATTCATTATTATCTAATTAATTACAGTGCTTAGCAGACCTTTGCTAATGAATGTAAATCATTGTTTAAGTGTCCAAAGGAGAGATGTGTTGGGAATTTGGTCAGATGTAAAGCGTGTTATTCCTCTGCATTGTGTGTGAGTGGCAGAATTACTTCTGAATATTCACTTTACAGCCCCCCAAACAGAAGTTATACTCTGAACAGTGTAAAATTTCTCTGCAGGGTAGTTTTAAATTCCTTCTGTAGTGTATGATGGAGAGCTTTGGTTTTGTTGTTCCTGTTTATTGGTAACAGCACAGTACTGGCAGAAGAGCTGTTGCATTTTAACTTTGTCTTACAAAGATAGGTTTCTTCTGTTGCCTTGAGATAAATTCTGAAACTGCTACAAAGCCAATGACAACCTGATAATTTCTGGTCACTCTGGGAGTGCTCTTTCCATCTCCATGAATGTCACAGGGCTGGGATTCAGGGGAACTGTGGCTGTCGCCTGATCTTATTTGTGACTCACATTGTGATCTGCCAAAACCAGCATCTGAATGTCACTTTCTGCATAATGCTGCAGTGTGCTTGGCCTTCTCAAACTGGTAAGCTGTAGTTAAAAAAAGAAATACCAAAAAAAACCAAACTGAAACAAAACCCCAAAAGCCTTTTTTTTTTTTTTTGGTAGTAGTAGTTTAGATAGAAAAAACCCAGTATAGGAATAATATAATTTGCTTGTCTTTAAGTTTATTCTTGTGGAATCACATTCAGCCAAGCTAATGTTTGAGGCTACAAAGTGCAAAGCTTATATTCTGGTGGATTTTTATCATGTGCAGTGTTGCAATTTTTCATGCCTAAGTTGCATATCCAAGTTCCTAGGAGTACAAATAGAACAGCCAGTGTGGAAGAGAAATAATGAAAAGCTTTTCTGCAGAAGAGCAACTTGTGAGCTGCTGAACTTGTGTGTGACATAAGTAATTTGTATTAAGTATCATATAGGGGGAAAAGCAGCTTATAGCCTCCCCCCCGCCCTTCACATTGAATGTGTTATTTCTAAGTATTGCAAGTATTTTGAAATTCATTGTGTGCTCCCTGAGCTGTTCAGCAAGTTACCTTGTGCTATAGAACACCTCTTAAACACAGCTGGGGAAGTGGTGTGTAATGTGGCCTTTTCTCAAAAACTCTTCTGATTTCACTGCCATTTGTGGGATAAATGAATGCCAAAGTCTTTGCCTTCGTGTGTGAACTTGGGACGTGTGCTGGCTGCTGGGAAGTGCAGTAGCCTGGTGTGGATGGCAAATGAGGTAAAAAGCCCACTGCAAATAGCCAGGACAGCTGGCTTACTTGTACATTTCTTTTTGTAATGATTTTAACTGATGTGTGCATCTTCTGTCTTATTCTGAGGTTAAAAAGCAGTGTTTTCAAAGGCCCTTTTCCATAATGGCAATCTGATCTGATCTGACATGTCAGGAAGAGCTTTCAGGGGCAAGTAGTTAAATTCATGCTAGTTGAATCTGCAGCTCCATCCCACCCATGCTTACAAGTCTCTCTGCATCATTTGATACTTCTTAGAAAGGCCTGGACAAATGTAGAGACTGGGTGTCCTTTGAGACTCTTTCCTTGATGTGATTGTGTTACAACCCTCAGAAACCCTCACACAAACCCAACCTTGGACACAGTACATTGTAGAAGGAACAAACATATTTTGGTTCTTGAGCTAACAACTGTTATGCTGCTTCCTACTTGGCTGGATGAAGATAGTTTGAGAGCATTTTTCTCAGGCACACCCTGTAAAATTTAAATTGTCTTCTGGATTTGCTCTGTGAAATAGAGAGAATTCTGTTTCAGAGATGACCCAACTCCTGCATGCTCTAGTGCATCCACACTTGCTGATGTTTTCAGATGGCTGAGTGTTGGGTTCCTGCAGTAGAAGCCAGCACTCTACCCTAGATGCCTAGGCACCCTAGATGTACCCTTGTTTCTGCAGTCTGTTATGTCTTTGTGCACACAGTCTCACCCTCTCAAACCCATGCACGCTGTTGAATGGTGAATTTGTTTTGAGTATGTTTTTGTAGCTGTACTCATGGGTTTGAACACGTCAGTGCTGTCAGGGTGATGTGTGGTTTCAGAAACTGCTCTGCAGAGATCATGGACCCAAAGAAGCTGGGGGTAATTTAATTTTCTTTAATTAAAAAACCCAAATATTTGTTGTTTAAAAAATATTTCATCTGCAAATTCCAAATTTGTTCTTACATAGTGATCACAGTCAAAACTGGGCACAGAGTGGTGGAATTTAAGCACATTCTTGTCAGTTAAAGTAATTTCTGAAACTATCAATGTTTTAACCTACACATTTAAGATTTAGAAAACTTTTTGTCTGAGATTTGCAGCAATTATGTCAAATTGCCATGAATCTTTCTCAAACATGGAGTCTATTCATAATGAAGATGCCTTCATTTGTAGATTAACTGTTAATTAATAGTGTGTGTATATATGCATTCTAATGTTTTGCATGCTAATAGGTAGTACATTATATTATGGAAATTACAGGAACTAGTTATTGTAAATATTTCTGGAGATTACGTTTATTTATGTTGTATAATGATTACAGGTTAGGGTAGTTATAATCTCACATGCATATCTCTGTTTAAACCTAATTTACATCTCAAGATGAAAATGGGAGGTTAATGTGGTAATTCTTTAACTACCTAAACTTAGCTCTTCCTATCTAGATTTGGACAGTAAAACACAAGTGTTGACTTCACTTTAACAAATGGTGAAATACTGAATATTGTCCTGAAGGAGTTATTCTAGTTGTGTGTTTCTAAAGGTTACAGCTTGAAACTCCACTATGTCTATTTTCTGTTATTTTCATACTTGAGTAAGATAATGCAGGCCATAAGAACTGAAGTGCAGTCATTTCACGTTACACTTAGCTTCAATATTTCAGCTTTCCTTAGCCATCAGGTAACATACTTGGTTCTGAGAATTGGATTAAACCCCTGCAAGCATCCTACAACACTGGAAACACAGAATAAATTCGTGTGCAAGTGTCTTAATCAAGGAGGTGTGCACAAGATGAAAAATTATTAGCCACAAATGGTCTTAGATTTTCTGAAGGGAGCCACTGAAGACTGATTCAGTGGCCTGGTGATTTTGGACCTGTTAATGCTTCATCCCAGAAGACTGGTTTTAATAGACAAGAGCACTGAGTGAAAATGAGTTTTGTCTTCAAGTTTCTTTGTTCTAATCTTCTTAGATCTCTGGTGGAAGAGGAGGACCCTCATATGAAAGTGTCTCTTGGTGGCAGCGATATGGGCGTGTCTGCCCACCTGCAGTCTTCTAAGACAGGGACCACAAGATTTTTCACCAGCAATACTCACAGTTCTGTGGTATTACAGGTAATTAAATGTTCTTGTGTCAGTATTGATCTGTACTGAGAGTTCTGATGGCTCTAAACAAAGCCTCTGCTCAAGAGGCTTGATCAGATTAGTAGCTCCTAAAAAGCCTCCAAGAAATGAAGCGATAAGTGCTCTGTGCCCACAGCCAGCCATGGCTTCTCATGTCCTAGCCTGTGACCTAAAGGTTCAGTTTCTAGCAACTGCTTGGGAAAAAAACAAACAACAAATCCTGGCCTTTGCCTCGGGTTCTATCTCTGTCCACTCGCAATTTCTAAGGTAATATAATTTAAACTATAAAGTGCCAGTTGTCTGAAAGCAGCTCTGGAGTATGGAACAGGGCCAGAGGAGGCNCCTTGAGGGTGGTGGCTCAGTGGCACAGGCTCCCCAGGGAGGTGGTTGAGGCCCCATCCCTGGAGCTATTGCAGGGGAGGTTGGCCAAGGCTCTGAGCAGCCTGGGCTAGTTGAGGGTGTCCCTGCTCCCTGCAGGGGGCTGCACTAGATGCCCTTTGGAGGTCCCTTCCAGCCCTAAACATTCTCTGATTCTATGATTCTGTAACCCTGTGCTTATGTTAGACACTTCTCTCCTGTGTGAAAGCTGCTTTGGGGAGAGCTCCATGCTCTGTCTTGTCCTTAAGACAGCAGAGCCCTGATGGGTTTGGTGTAATGCCCTGTGCTGACTCTTCTCTGTATGGCACTGCCATAGGATAGAACATGCCTTCACTGGATAAAAATGTTACTCTCTCTGAAGCTTTCTACTGGATAAAAGTGTTACCCTCTGAAGCTTCAGTCATTTTCAATCTCATTTCTTAGAGCTTACAGCTTGCATGGCTCTTGCTGCTTCCCATACAGTCTTCTCAGGAGTGCAGACCACTGCTGTATGTATGACTCCTAGCAGACCTGCCACTTAGCTTTTGGATTTGCTGCCTAAATAAATTGTCTAAGCTTGGGGACAAAAAAAAAAAAGGCTTATATTTTCTTTTTTAAATTCAGAGAAGCTAATGATTCTTTTGTTTTCATTTCTAAGGCTTGAGTGCCTGTGCACAGCTCTCCTTTGTTTGAACACTAGGCAGAGTGTTCAGGGCTTAATGCCTCATTCAGGTCTGCTTTCTACAAAATTCAAACAAATGGAAAATCAGAAGGCTTATTTATGAGAACTACAGGCTAGTTGTTTGAGTCTTTGAAACAACATTAGTTTTATTTAATCTGGTGTTTGACTTCTGATTTATTTGAGCTAATAATATTTTTTTCATTTGTACTCTTATTTTCTGTATGGCAAATCTGAATTAATTTCCTACTTGCCTTTGCAGTTTATACAGCCTTGCTTTTAAGATATCTGAAATCTTAAAGCATGCAGGCTGATGCCAAAGCTTCCAAATGTTAAATCTACAAAGAAAATATTTACATTCTTGTTAGTACTAGAAAAACATCAGACACACCTGCTTAAAGGAAAATTTAGTGCGTGTGATTCTGGTCTGCATTATATGAAGGAGGTGAGTATTCCACCCATCCTTCTGTATCCCAAACCAGATATATCTTTAGAGGGAAAATCTTACTCTGGTTTGTTGTTGTAGATGACTTTCTTTATTGCACAGAGCCATTATAATTCATAAAAAACCCAGGTAAATAATTAGGGTTTATTTTATGTTTTTTGCCTTGTAAACTTTGGTAATAGATTTGATAATGGTGGGACCAGGTGACTTTCCTTTCTGTCCCCAGTATTTTGCAGTCTTAAGTTGCAAAGAACTGTTGTGGAACAGAAATAAATCTTGAAATGCATGACTGTCCAGAAAGGGTAGGTCCAAAAAACACATCAGTCCCTATGTGAAACTATTGCTGAAGTGCAAAACAAACTCCTTCCTGAAAATAACTTAGTGAAATAAAACTACTTTCTAATGCCCTGTGTACTTCAGATTCTTCAGTCATTTTTGGAAAATAAGAATTGTTATTGGGTATATTGCAGATAATGGTTGTAAGGGAAATTATTTTAGTGATTTTTTGGAACTGCTGTACACATGTACATGAAGTATTTTCCCAAGGGAAATGAAAGAGATTGCTGCTTTCCTCCCAGATGAAATGGATGCTCTGCACTGTGCTCTTCTTGCAGGGTTTTGACCAGCTGCGGGTGGAAGGTTTGCTTTGTGATGTGACACTTGTTCCAGGAGATGGTGATGAAGTGTTTCCTGTGCACAGAGCAATGATGGCTTCTGCAAGTGATTACTTCAAGGCTATGTTCACAGGTTGTGCTTTTGTTGGTAATGCATGCTGCTGTCTCCAGATTGCCATCCTTTGGACTCTCAGACCTGTTCATTGCTTTGTGTGAAGCAGCCCAGGACTGCAAATAGCTCTGTGTAGTTTATACTCTTCCTATTGATATATATGAGTTTTTACATTAGACTTTGAAGTTGTATTTTATTTTTGAATAGTTTATGAAATCAAACCCAATCTCTATGACCATATAAGTGTGTGTCTTTTTCAGGAGGAATGAAGGAACAGGATTTAATGTGCATTAAGCTTCATGGTGTGAACAAAATAGGCCTAAAGAAGATAATTGATTTTATTTATACTGCAAAACTTTCCCTTAACATGGACAACCTTCAGGACACTCTGGAAGCTGCCAGCTTTTTGCAGATTTTACCTGTATTGGACTTCTGTAAAGTGTTTCTTATCTCTGGGGTAAGACTCACTACTCTTTTAATACAGTGATTAAGGCCGTGATATGTTTGGTGGGTTTTGTCTTGTGTGTGTGTTTTGTATGTTTTTGTTTTGTAAATAAGAACAATGACTATGTAAAAATCAAAGTTAAGTCAAACTTGTCATCATTCATATTTGGATTCACAGAGAACAAGCTTGCTTGGTAGTTTTCCTGAAAATCTTTTTTTCTTATGATCATTATGTACATTGTTATTTACCACGTGACAATTCTAATTCCAAAGCATGTTGCAGTGATGACAGTAGTGATGATAATCACAGTTCCCAGATTCCTTACTGATTTCATGCCTTCACACTCTGTCCTTCTACAGGAAAGCTACTGTGTTAATTAAATTGAAAAAAAAAAATAATAGAAGAGCAAGCTGCTGCTGTCTGATCATTTACTCACTTGAGAAATTTTTTTGAGGAAAGGAGCCCACAGTTGTAGTGATCATCACAGACACCATTGTGTGTTCTTTGCAAACCAGTGAACTTGGTCACAGTGCTTAGAGTAATACATCCTCTAGAGATAATAGGGATGCTACAGAAGAATGGGTTACAGAGAAAGTAGCCAGAAGGATGTTGTGATGTTTGCCATATTTTGCCAGAACTAAAAATGGCTTTGAATGCCTCCTGGGAAACAGATTTTCACAATCACCTAATTAAGTGCTTTGGTAAGCAGGGGACAGCCCCCAGAGCAGCAGCTCCCTCCTTTTCTACCAGTAATTGTTAGTTTAAAGAAGAATATTACTCTAGCATGGTTGCTTTAGTGCAATTGAAACAAAGAAGTTTGCTCTGCAAAGTGGTTTACTGTAGTTCCAGTGCAGAACAGTCTATTTGTGGCTCAGAATTGCTCTGCTTATTTTTATTTATTATACAGAGATTAAAATCTGGGGTCTGGGACTCACTTTTGGGGGATGGGAAACTTTGATAACAACCTTCTTTCCTCCTGTTCCCAGTCCCTTTTTCAGACTCAGTGTCCTGTTTTGTTCAGAGGCTGGGATTTGGAGAAGAATTCCATGCTTGCTTTAAGTTGAGTGACAAACAGTTTTCTCTGCATTAAAAACAAACTTCTCTTTTTGTAAATGCAGGAGAGCTGTTACACATACAGCTTCTTATGGAGTAACTGGCTTCTTGTCTAAGCTTTTTCCTGAGTTCTGTCTGCCCGGGTGGGAAAGACATGTAAGGAGAGAGGTGTGATGTGAAAACACTCCCTTCATTTGCCTTGCTTCAACCTCTTGTCAAAAGCACTGGGTTTATACTCCTCACTTTAATCTTGTTATTTATCAAGCATATCTCACATACACATTTGATCAACTTGGATTGGTTTTCAACTTTTTTTTTTACCATTCTCTATTCAAATGTCAGATATCAGAGGCTCAGACTCCCTGCAGCCATTCCAGCATTACAGTCAACTTACTGATATATTTCCCATGCTTCCCTTGTGTTCACTTTTTGCCTGTAGTTCAAACTGCAGTCTTGGAATACAGGTGCAGTTGCCTGTTTTCTAACTGAAATACAGTTTATAAGCAGTGCCACTACATCATGCTTCAATACTTCTCCTAGTTTTTATCCCAGAATCATAGAATGCCTTGGGTTGGAAGAGACCTCCAAAGGTCATGCAGTCCAACACAACAGTTTGTCCTGCCACCAGCAAGGAGCAGCTGCTTGGTGTGGCTGGAGGATGAGAGTGCTGTGCTGTCAGAGCAGTTCTGCCCACAGACACTCTTTGGCATTATTCCTTAATGTTTCCTGGAGGTTTGCTGATGTTAATTGCTTATATACCTTACTAGAAATCTCACTTCACCTCTAACAGAAAAGCTGGTGTATTCTACATTAATGATAATATTGGGAACTGAGCTTTTGCTAGTCTGTGATGAGCAGTAACAAAGCAGCATTCCCACTGCTCCTCAGGAATGTCACCTCCCTGCTGCAGCCCCGTGCTGGGATCTCTGCAGAGGAGCAGTCCAAGCTGCTAGCACCAGCAGTCTGCTGCATGCTGGAAGTGCTAGAGGCATTTAGGCTCTGTCATGCCCATGTTCAGGGGTTAATTTTGGCCTGTTTTCTAATTGACCAGTTCTCTGAAAATGTGATTGCACCAGTACTGAGATTAAGGAAACATTTAGCCCTACCCCAGCCATGTTATGTTCCACAGGGTATTGTTTACTTGCCAGAATGATGCTGGTTGCCTTTCCAGGGTTGATGTTGCTGCAAGTGCTGCTTGGAATCAAGTCTTGGTGTTCTTTTGAATCAGGGATTTGATGCAGCCTCCCTTTGATGGGATGTGAGCCTTGGGGAAACTGTGTTCCCCTTTGCCCTTCCTGGGTAGGGCAGCTTCTTGTTTGTTTTGCTTTCTCAGAGGAAGAATTTCTTTCATTTTGGATAGTGTCATTTTAAATTTTGTTTTCATTTTTTAAAATGCTTATTTTCTAAAGGTTCTTTTATGATGTTGACTCAGTCACTGTTTTGATTCAAGTAAGAAGCACATTGTTTGGTACTACATTTTGAAAAGATCAGGAAGACTTTGTTAATTTTATAGTTTCTCTTTGAAATACTTTCATTTATACTGATGTCTAAGGGGACATAATATCCTCTATTGTATAACTGTAAAAGAAATACACAACAAAGTTAGTTAAGTTGTCAGTGCCCTTGTATAAAGGATTTTTGAATTAACTTTTGAATTTGTTGGAGAGGAAACGTGTTAGTGAACAAATGGATTGAATTAATATTTTTTGCTTTAATTACTGTATTTTAGCTTAGCAGAGATTACTTCCCATTATACTAGGTTTCAATAAATTTTTGAAGGAGCATTTCTGTATTTTAAATTACTTTTCTGAGTAAATGTTGAGCTTCTTTCTAGTGAAATTTGGAGAGTAGCATTCAAGAGCTGCTTTAACCATTCCCAGGCAAATCAGAGAATGGTTTGGGTTGGAAGGACCTTTCCAGATCATCTTGTCCAAGCCTCCTGCAGTGAGCAGGGGATTTGCAATCACATCAGGTTGCTCAGAGCCCCATTCAGCCTGACCTTGAATGTCTCCAGAGGTGGGGCTTCTACCACCTCTCTGGGCAACCTGTGCCAATGTTTCACCACCCTCATTGTAAAAAATTTCTTCCTCTTATCTAATGTAAATCTATCCTGCCTTAGTATAAAACCATTGCCCCATGTCTCATCTGCAACACTCCCTGCTAAAAATGCTTAACTGGCTTTGAGTGTCTAGGGAGTCCATTATTAAAGAGATTATAGAAGTTTATATAAAGCATAATGTAACTGTTAGGAGGGTATTGGAAATATTTATAAAGAAAAACAAAAGCTTAAGGTCACAGCTTAATTTGTTAAAAGGAATGTTAGATGTTGTGACTTGGTAAATGTTCTTTTATTTTTGTTCTGTATTTACTCTCCTGTCAGGTAGCCCATTGCTTTGATAATCCTTGCTCTGCAGGTAAACAGAGTCCCACTGGAACACATTCTAGTACTTTCAGTATTACTTCTAAATATTTATAGTTATCTGAAAACCTAGGACTCCCCAGTTCACATCTAAATAAGCTGTAATGTCATTAAAGTTAATAAAAATGTCCTGGAAGTGTTTTCAGAGTCATGAGTGCTAGAGAACACAAATGTTTTGGCAAAAGCAGCAGCAGTGAACTAATGGAAGCTATCAAGTATCCAGCAGGGATTTACTGAAGGGAGTCCCATCTGACCAGTCTGATACTAACCTGTGCTGCTGTGACTGAATGGGTAGATGGGGAGCAGTGGGTGTTGTCTGCCTTGACTTCAGCAAGGCTTTTGACACTGTCTCCCATCACATCCTCATGGATGAGCTCAGGAAGGGTGAGAAGTGAACAGTGAGATGGGTTGAGAACTGGCTGAACAACAGAGCTCAGGGGGTTGTGATCAGTGGTAGTGAGTCCAGTTGGAGACCTGTAACCAGTGGTGTTCCCCAGGGGTCAGTACTGGGTCCAGTCTTATACAACATCTTCATCAGTGACCTGGATGGGCAGAGAGCACCCTCAGGAGCTTTGCTGGTGATGCTGAACTGGGAGCAGTGGCTGATCCACCAGAGGCTGTGCTGCCATCCAGAGAGGCCCAGACAGGCTGGAGAGCTGGGCAAAGGCAAACCTCATGAAATTCAGCAAGGGCAAGTCCTCCACCTGGGGAGGAATAACATCAGGCACCAGTACAGGTTATGGGTAGACCTGCTGGAGAGCAGCTCCATGGAGAAGGACCTTGTGGACAGTAAGTTCTCCATGGAATAGCAATGTGTCCTTGTGACCAGGAAGGCCAGTGGTCTCCTGGGGGGCATAGAGAAAAGTGTGGCCAGCAGGTCAAGAGAGGTTCTTCTCACCCTCTACTCTGCACTAGAGGCCACCCCTGGAGTTCTGTGTCCAGTTTTGGTCTCCCCAGTTCAAGAGGGACAGGGGAATATTAGGGAGAGTCCAATGGAGAGCTGTGAAGATAATGGACTAGAACATCTCCCTTAGGGGAAGGCCTTAGACACCTGGGGTTGTTTAGCCTGGAGAAGACTGGTGGGGGATCTTACTAATGCTTACCAGTGTCTGAAGGGTGGGTGTCAAGTAGAAGGGACCAGTCTCTTCAGTGGTGCCCTGTGGTAGGACAAGAGGGTGGTGGTCAGACTGGAACACAGCAAGTTCCACCTCAACGTGAGAAAGAAACTTCTTCACTGTGAGAATGCCAGAGCCTGGAACAGGCTGCCCAGAGAGGCTGGAGTCTCCTGCTCTAGACAGTTTCAAAACTTGCCTTGATCTGTTCCTTTGTGTTGGACTTGATCTCCAGAGGTCCTTTCCAACCCCTGCCATTTTATGGTATGAACTATCCCAGTAAATTACAGCACTTGGGACAATGGCAGGATAATGGTGACTGGGGATGTTATACTGCAATTAAATAAAACATTCCAAAACACTGAAAATCAGTGTTTTCTCTGTACCTTTTGTGTTACTGTGTAAGAATGTTATTCCTTATATCATTTTGTTCTTCTTTGTTCTTTTGTGTTGTAATAACTCGTAAACTGTCAGATATTGAGATCCATGTGGAAGTCCTCTCTTGTCACAAGGATGGAGCAAGATCATCTCAGTTTTGTGGGAGTGTGGGATCTAATGCTTGGGTCAGGTCTGCCAGCCACCAGAAATTCATCTTTTCTAATGTGGGGATACAATTGACTCTGTTTCTGAGCTGATCAAATGTATGTGTTTTTATTTCTGGAACTCTGTGTGTGGAAGCTCACAGGAAAAGCAAGGATTTCATAGGAGTGTAAACTCATTTAAAACCCCATGTTAAGTGCTTCAATGTGTAGCAGTCATTGAAGCAAAAGGAAGTTATATGCCTCAGCATCTTGAGGTACTGGGCTCGAGGACTTGATTTTCTGTGCATATTATTTCTCCTGAGTTGTTCTCCAGGGTTCTCATGCTTGCAATCATTTTGCTTTTTGCCAGTTCTGCAGTATTTCATAGTCAATTAAGTTTCTATTAGAGCTCAGGAGGTGAGTGCTTCAAAATTTCAAAGAATTAACTGCTTTCTCACAAAAGTACTTTAGCTTTTGCATTTAGTTTTTCAGGCTGCTAATAATACTGTGCTGTGCTTGACCTTTCTTTTCTGAAAAGCTTTTTAGTATTTTCTGGAACTTTTCCTTCTGCTTTGTAATGAGCAATTACTGTGAGGAATGTGAATGAGCAGCTCTGCTCAGTAGTCATAACCCAAGTAAAATGGTGTTATTTTTTTCTTTTACTTCATAAGAAGCTGCTCAGCTGTTTGAGCAGTTATGGCTTTTAGCTCTTTTTATGTGAGCACCTTTACTGGGTATTGTAACAGACTGGGACTGGACAGCCAGGCTTTTTTTTTGTCTGATATTTCCATTCTTCCCATTCACTTCAGTGGGATTTCCAGAAGTAGCAGTTGCTTCTGTTTGCTGAAGAGCTCCTGATTGACTTGACTTTGCAGAGAACCATAGAAGTACCTATTGCATTTCCTTCTGTTGAAGGGTTTTTTTTTCCTTTTTATTTATTTATTTATTTATTTATTTATTTATTTATTTATTTATTTTTATTTTTTGCTTAG
>VYZU01019361.1:10170-22822 GCA_013401355.1 Ceyx cyanopectus | reverse complement strand
AAGCAAATCCTTGTTTATGTAAAAACTTATTATAGGAAGCCCCCATATAAAATATATATTTTAATATATAATAATATATAATTTAATTAATTTTTTTTAAATGTTGTTGGTTAAGAAGAAACATGTGTGAAGTGTTTCCCAGCTGTGGTACTGTGAATACCAAACTGAAGTGTGAACCAGAGACCCTCTTGCATAGGAGCTGATGTGTAGCAGCTCCTTGCTATGCTGAGGCCACAATTACCCAGGAGTGTTTAACTTCACAAGCTTTGAGCTCTCCAGAAGCAAGCTTTATTCCAGAACTAATGGAACAAAATTAAGATCCTGGGTCTGGGACATCAAGCAGTGTTGCTAAGCACTGCTGTAATACAGAAGCTCCTGCCAGAGAAGTGGTAGATATTTGTGTAGTCTTAAAATAGCATCACAGATGGCACTATCAAATGAGTGCAGACTGAGCATCCCCTGGGACTGACAGAGCTTTGTGTCTTTTGGAGATTACTTAATTCTATTAAAATGAGGCCTGTCTTCCCTGGATTATGGTAATGAGCAGATCAGAAGTTCCACTGTTAAACATCACAACCCAGCAGCACAGTAGGGCTTTTTTCAGCTGGGAAATGATTAGCTTTGTTTTACAGCAGGATGGACTGGAGTTGGAGGGATTTATGTGGAATTCTGGCAGCACTCCTGGTGTTCTGCTGGTCCAGACAGTTTTGAAGCCACATCAGCAAGGGAGGAATCTTGAGCTTGGTGCCATCCTTTCTCAGCTAAATAATGTCTTTACAGTGTGTTAAACTGATGGCAGTGATGTGCACCAATCTCCTCCATGTTTTATCTTCTCTTGCTGAAGTAATTAATTGGTTTCCCTCTGGGATGGAATGTGGAGTGCAGAGTGGGATAGCAGCTGGCCAGGGTCAAATGCACCTTCAGCTGCTTGCTGCTGGGGGCTCTGAACATTCTCTGCTCTTCCTGTCCTTACAGTGTATTAGAGGTTTAAGTTCCTCACCTCAGCACAGAATCAAGTGCAGTGGGGAACAGGATGCTTTTGTTTTTCTGAAGGCAATAAAAAGATGGTTTTGGTGCCTCACAGCAGTGAAGAGCAGGTCAGAAGGGGCTGCTGTGAGGCAGAACTGGGACAGCTATAATTACTTGGTGTCAAATCTGGTTTTCCCTCATCCTGAAATTTCTGCACATCTTTGGTTTTTTTCCTGATTGCTAAATAGAGCAGAGTAGAAAGGAAGCTTTCCTTTTTAGAGAAGTCTGTTGGAGTGGAGGGCTGCATGTTCACAGGAAAGAGCCTGGATTTAATTGGGGATGGGACAAGTAATGCATGTGGTGGCAAGGCAGCAGCACACAGAAATACAACTCACAGAATTTAGGTGTAACTTAGTGTAGTCAGTTCTTCGTGCCTGGTTATTTGGGCAGGAGCCTGTATTCCAGAATTCCCTGGCTTTGTGGTTGTGTAAATCCTTGAAGTATGCACAAGGTTTGCAGGGTATCATATGAGGAAGATTTTTTAAGAGGAGGATTTTTCTTAGCAGAAGAGATTTATTTTTTCTTACTTTATTAAAAAAAATAAATTCAACCCCAATATTTGGCGTATAAACAGTAGTGTATAGACACACTTGAGTAACTTTGCATCAGTTTTTTGTGTTTTGCCCACGTTCCAAAGCTCTGAGGTGCCCAGCAGAACTGGGAGTCCACGTGCAAGACACTTGTAAAAAAATAAGCAGCATTTCAGGCTTTCATTACAACTTCTAAACAATTTCAAAACACAAAATTAATAATTTCATACCTGTGAATCAATGTATAGAATTTATTTAGAAAGAAACATGAATTTGGTGTCTTTCACCTTAACTTAATGTTCTGGACCAGCACTTTTCTGTATTTCTTAAATTTACATTTCAGCTCCTGTGTGGGCAAAGCTGAAACAAATCCAAAGTGCTGTAACAATACAGCAGTCATGTGCAATATAGATTTTTATTTATCTATTTAATTATTTCAATATTAGATCATTATGAACTGTTTGAGAAACAACATTCCTGACACTGGAACTGGAATGTTCTTTTTGAGTGTGTCTACTTGAGATACTAATTGTATGGAATTACAAAAATCATCCTGTGTTGCAGGAATAAGGAGGTTTTGTGTTTTGAAGAAGCTAGAAGATAATTCAGAAGGTCACTGTAATGTGCTCTTGCTGATTTTTTCCCATGTCTGTGGATTTTTTTTGATGGTACTCTGAGAACATAGCTATAATTTACTATTCAGAAGTACTCCAGAGGATTTTTTTATATATATATTTTTTATATAGGATATATTTTTAAATAGGCAGATTTGCAGTTAGGGTGAGGTGCTGTAGTCACTGTGTGTTACTGACTGATGTCTTAGTCAGTCCTGCTAAGTATGCAGGTTGGTGCTAACACTATTTTCTGCCTTTAAAACAGCAAGTTTCTCAGGTTCTGAATTTTTGTCTCTTTCAATTGATGTGTAACCCTGGACTGTAAGTCACCATCACTTCTGTAGAGCTGCTCAGATATTTTCCTGTTGATTGAATGAAAACATTGTTCTAAAGCAAGTAAAAACTCCACAAGACATTCAGTTTTTGCATAGCTCATAAGCATATATTTTCAGATATTAAACAATAGATAACAAGCATTAGAATCTGATTCTTAATTCTAATTATTTAAAATGAGATTTAAGTTGTCTTTAAGATAACACAATTATTGAGAGTAACTTGGTTTTTGAGGGCATGGAACCACTCACTGCAGAATACCAAGAACAGCCCACCCTGATTTTCTGTGTGGGTGGGATGCTGCTTCAGACCAGGGGCTGTCCTGCTTGCCAGATGTATTGATCCTCTTTCAGACAGACAGGGAATAAACTCAAACCCTGTCTGCACAGACACCGAGAGGAGTTGTGCAAGAGGAGAGGGCAGAGAACTGAACTCAGCTGTGGTGCTGTTCTCTCTGCTGGCCTGCAGCAGCTCAGGAGCTGGGGAAGCTGGTGTCAAGCAGCAGTGGGAAACATGGAAAGCAAGAATGCAAGAGGGTTTTTTTAAACCTTTTTTGTTCCTCTGGCACGAAGCTTGAGGCTTTTCTGTTTTGTCTCTCAACATAATGCTCAGTTAATTCCCATGACACTCTCAGCTGCTCAGTGTTACTCATTGCTGGCTCCTGTGTTTGTGAAGATGTAACTGCCACTGTACTCCAAGCCAAAGTGCCATGCTGGCTTCACCACTGTTGTGTCTCCTTTGTTTTAACAGCCACTGTGGAATGTTACAATCCCAGAATGAACGAATGGAGCTACGTGGCAAAAATGAACGAGCCCCACTATGGTCATGCTGGAACTGTGTATGGGGGATTAATGTACATTTCAGGTAAATCATCCCCATGGTCACATCNGTTTTCTGAAAAGAACCCTGCTATGTGATAGGACCACTTAAAAACCAATTGTGGAGTCTCAACATTTGTAAGGGAAATGGATTCCTTTTTTTCTTGATGGTGCAAAGCAGAAAGAGCTAACTGAACAACTATCAGCAAAG
This sequence comes from Ceyx cyanopectus, assembly GCA_013401355.1. Taxonomy (NCBI): domain Eukaryota; kingdom Metazoa; phylum Chordata; class Aves; order Coraciiformes; family Alcedinidae; genus Ceyx; species Ceyx cyanopectus. The sequence continues at coordinate 19,287 of VYZU01019361.1, read as the reverse complement.
AAGTAATTTTGCCAAAGTGAATTCTTTTAATCTGCCAGTATCATCTTATGCAATGAAGTATTGTATGAGACATGGCTTCTTTCCATATTTCCAGATNCCTGTCTGTCAAACATTGCTTACCTAACTTGTCCTGTTTCACTAGGAGACAATAAAAAAAAAACCAGTCTCTAGTTGCTGTAGTGATGCATATTCATACAGAGCCAGTCAAATAGCATAGACATGGCAGAGTCTGGGGAAAATGAGTTTATATGAGGTGATATTATGCATTTACATAGTAAATGACAGCTCTGAATTTCAAAGCAGTTATTCACCAAAAGTCAGAATACGTTTTTCTGTGACAACACCACATATATACACTTATCTAGTAATTACCATTAAAAACATTCTCTGTGAATTTTGGAAATCACTGGAAATTTTAATCCTTTAAAGAAGAGCCATGTGCTTTCATTGAGCTGATGGAGAGGGCTATGCTTTCATTTTAATCACAGTATATGAATGATGTCTGTACTTTCACTGGTCATTTGTGATATGCTCTGGTCTTGTATGTCACTCAGATTATAGTTTCATTCCATTTTTCTCTAAATGGGCAGCAATAGGTTTTTTTAAAACCTGCTATTTCTGCTCAGTTTTTAAGGCAGATTCCATCTGGCTGTCCATGGTCTCTATGGAGATCACAGACCTATATATGTTCTCCTTCTGTGATTTGAAGGGTTGTCCTCTAATACCTAAGCTGAAATTCAGGCTGGAAGGTGGGACATGGTTGCTTAGCTGTAAAGAACTGGTGGAAAATGCACTGGAGCAGCTTGAGCCTCAGGGTATTTTGAATCAGAATGCCAGTAGACTAGGAGGGGTTTAAAAATGTACCATAGATACAGCTGTTTGTTTTTTCTCTGAGCAAGTCCCTTTAGCTACCTTCTAATCATTGTGCTGCAGTTTGCACTTTTTTTGCCTGTTTTGCTTGCTTTACTGCAGGTGAAAGATGCCTGTGCTCCCTGCTGTCTTTTTCCATGGAGATGCTGTGTATTTTCCACAGACACTTCTTTTCCTCCTGTCCTTTCAGATATCCCCCTGAGTCTAGACACTCTGGGTTTGAAAATGTGAAGATTACTTCCTTTGTCATGAAACCCTCTTGTCTGTCATAGGCTCCCAAGCATTGACACTATGGCTGTGTCAGCCCTCTTATGTTTTTATAAATTCTTTTTTATAGAAATTTCATAAATTCTTCACGTCCAGGTGAAGAATTCTGTTCTTTGTTGCATAACTCCTGTAGACACTTTGCCATCTCTGTCTGCTAATACTCCAAGTGTGATAATTCAGTGTTGAATGGTTAGCCCAGCAGCAGGTTTTCTAGTAGCAGTGTGTTCTTTGCCCATTTTATAGCTCCTCAAATATAGTTTCATCATGGTCTTAAACTATAGCCTAGAGTTTCTGAAATTGGAGTGACTGCTTTCTGACCTCCCCAGTGACCTTGAGGAAGGGTGGGATGGTTCATCCCCTGATGGGAAATCATCCTGAAGCATCTCCAACTGCTTTGACAGGGAACCATGGGGAAGGTAAATATGGAAGGAACCATAGGCATTTATTAACAGAAGAATATTTGTAATCTGTGCCCTCTGTCTTTTCAGTTCAAGTTGATGAAAATGTTTTCTGAAAAGAACCCTGCTATGTGATAGGACCACTTAAAAACCAATTGTGGAGTCTCAACATTTGTAAGGGAAATGGATTCCTTTTTTTCTTGATGGTGCAAAGCAGAAAGAGCTAACTGAACAACTATCAGCAAAGAAGTAATTTTGCCAAAGTGAATTCTTTTAATCTGCCAGTATCATCTTATGCAATGAAGTATTGTATGAGACATGGCTTCTTTCCATATTTCCAGATTTAAAGTTACAAGGGTGCAAGATACATTAAAAGTGTCATTTGAAATGGAGTACTGATGTATATATGTATATATGAAATGTCATTTGAAATGGAGTACTGATGTATATATGTATATATAAAGTGTCATTTGAAATGGAGTACTGATGTATATATGTATATATAAAGTGTCATTTGAAATGGAGTACTGATGTATATATATATATATGTCTGATAGCAATCTAAGCTAAAGTTTAGGAAGCTGTTTAGGCAGATGGAATTAATTCATTAAAATAAGTTTTGTATTTGCTATTTAATGCTCCTTAGGGTAAACACTGCTCTAACATGTGCTTTGTTTCTCTAGGGGGAATTACCCATGATACTTTCCAAAAGGAACTGATGTGTTTTGACCCTGACACAGACAAATGGACTCAGAAAGCCCCAATGACAACAGTCAGAGGTCTGCACTGCATGTGTACTGTGGGAGACAAGCTGTATGTTATCGGTGGGAACCACTTCAGAGGAACAAGTGATTATGATGATGTTCTAAGCTGTGAATATTACTCCCCAACTCTAGACCAGTGGACTCCAATTGCTGCCATGTTACGTGGGCAGAGTGATGTTGGGGTTGCTGTCTTTGAAAATAAAATCTATGTTGTTGGAGGCTATTCTTGGAATAACCGGTGTATGGTGGAAATAGTTCAGAAATACGACCCAGAGAAAGATGAGTGGCATAAAGTGTTTGACCTTCCAGAATCACTTGGTGGCATTCGAGCCTGCACTCTTACTGTTTTCCCACCCGAGGACAACACAGGGTCACCATCCAGAGAATCTCCTCTTTCAGCACCTTAGAAACATCCCTTGACTTGTGATGTTGTAGTAACACCTTTGCACTGCATCATGGAGTCACTTGGTTTTCTTCGGTAGTTTCTGTTAGGCTCAGCCTACAGCATTTCATACAATTACTGGAAAAAAAAACCAACAAGACTTTGACGTTATCTGTGCTGTTTGTTTGGCCTAGAATGTCTGTCCAGTGGTTAACAAAAATGATGTTCTCACCCGAGCCAAATGTTGAACAAATGGAGGATATGGTCTGTAAAATGTATGAGCTAGGTACGTTTCATGTTGTGTTTTGGGTGTGAGGTATCTTATAGCTTACATTTGGAAGCCCAGTGAGTAAAATCTGATGACTTTGTATTGAACATGTTCCTTCACTAAATTTCATAGTTGAAGTCCTTTTTCCTTTAATTTTGACTGCCGACAGCAGGGGAGGTAGACCTCATCAATGTGAATATGACAGAAGGTTGCCAAGGGACCTGAGCTACCTCCCTCTTTTCACAGAGTATTTTTGACATATCCGTTTACCCACCTGACTTTGTGGGTGCTTTCAGAGCATATGAAGTTTCTTAGACAGAGGGGAGAAATAAAATCATTTAAAAATATTAGCACTATACAGAAGCAAACCTTGTAGAGGCCAGGAGATTTTTATAACATATATTGTTTTCCTGAGTCAGTTGAGTGATGCTTCAAACAAAAGGTTTAAAATGTTTGGGTTTTAAAATTTTATTTTGTTTTTTTCTTTCAGGAATTGGCTTCCATTGGCATGGGAGCACACACTATTAACAAATGGGAATTCAGTACAGTTGTATATTGTGCTATATGCCTGTACTGAATATAGGTAGATAAGGGCTAGAAACGTTAACTTAAGCCACTGAATTTGACCAAACCATTCCATCAGATCAAATTTAATCTACCTTTTCTCCTTTGCTGTTGAGATAACTTGCATAATGCATCCTCTGTATAGTCTCAGTTAATAAGGTTATTTAGCACAAATTGCAGCTTCGGCGAGAGAGCTGCTTTTGCTCAGTGAACTTGACTACCACATTTTACCTTCTTTTGTTCAATAAAACTTTTAACTGCAGTTATTCAGTCTAAGCTACCTCATTAATGTATTTGGTTTTCTTCCTCTGCCTCACTGTCTCCAGGATATGCTTTACTTATATCTGTGTGGGTAGATTAATTTGCTAGGAAACCAATGCAGAACTAAACACGAATGGGTATTTTTGATCTACTTTTAAGAAACTGCTTTGGCCCGATGTGTTCACTTTATTTTTGAGGACTGACAAAAGAACAAACTGTCCTAATTATTTTTCCTTGGAGAACTACTGCTTATGTGTGCAGCCATGCAAATTCACAGAAATCTCTAAAATGCAAAGCATTGCTGACAGGTTGCAGCTCTGAGTGCCTGTAGGAGGCTAATCCCATCACACTTCTTCTGAGCTTCCCATCATAAAATACAGGTGGATTTGCTAATGAACACAGAGGGGCATCACCTGGGGAAAAGTGTTTAAATCAAGTTATTTTATTGTGCTGTCTATTACCAGTAACCATGTAAAGCTTAACAGACTTTTGTTGGGAGTATGCTATTTGTATTTTGTCCCTGCTGGATGCATTAAGCAGCAGTGTTATTACTACAGTGTTAATTCTGGAAGTACTGATATTTATTCCTTATGCAGTTTGCTAGTAATGATCACTACCAAAATGTATGTGTAAGCTTCAGGTTTTGTAATTTTTTTGGTTAAAAATCAAAAGCAATTCTTCCTCTTTAAAAAAAAAATACTCATCTTAAATCTGCATAAATGTGCAAGGTTGGTAGAGTTCTTCATAGTGGCACCAGTGGGTGTTCTTGGGAAGTAGATGGTCAAGAGGAATTGACTCATCACCTTCAGAATGCTCTTCTAATGCTGTGCAATTAGTTGGGAAAATGTTGCTCTGTTGTTTGTCAGTTGTGTCACATGCTACTAATTTATTTTTTTTTCCATCTCAGAGACCAGATTTTAGAACCTGCTTGAGTTTCAATCCCCTGAAGTTCATATTCCATTTCTGTTTTATTAAACTAAAAAGTAAAGTAGTTGCAACTCCTTTTGGATAATGTAAATCTATCCTGCTGGCTGCTGGGGATGAGGAGATAACACTGTTTAGAAGTGGGTATCTTGACTGGTGTTCTCTGCTTGGAACAAGCTTAGGGTGGGTTATAACCATTATAAGATGGTTAGAAGATGTCAAAATTTAGTGTCTGAGCCTTGAGAATAGCCCAGGAGCTGGTATATGGCCACAATGGAGAGAATGATTTTTTTTGGTGACTTGTTATCTGTTAAAGTGGAAGAATTCTTTTTGAACATCATTTGTCATCAGTGTTGGACACAGCATAGTGGATTAAATGTAGTGCTTCAATTAAATTAATCTTTGAGATTTTTTTCTTATATCTTCCCCTGGATTAAAGTGTTCTTAATGACATTAGTTAACCTCTACTGACCAGGACTGAAAAGCAAGCATCAGAGATTTGCCACAAGCTGCAAACTGGTACCTTCTGTAAAGCTGTGTAAAATTACTTGATGCTCATGACCTCCTTTCTTGACTGTAGATAACTAACCCTTTCCATCTGCATCCAGAGCTGCAGGTGTACAGTTTTATAGATTAAGCAGGTACTCAAGTCTCCATTTTCAGTAAAGCTGCTTTTGTGAAGAGTTAAACCCACCACAGTTTCTAGAGCCAGCAAGTTCCAGGTAAGCAGCAGCCTCTTTTTTTTTTAATAAATATTGAATGCTTTCATGTTTGCAGTTATAGTACTTGAATTTCAGAAAGCATCTGGATAAAAAAGCAATGATTTGAATGCAGGTAAGGCACATAGGCTGGCAGGGAGAGCTGCTGGAGCTGTCTGTCTTCCCCTGGTGATGGCAGACCAGCACTGCAAGCACTGAATTCTGGACTTGGCTTGCTTTTTTTTGGTGCCCAATTAGGAGCAAATGCCAAAAATGCTCATTTCTGTATACAGGTCATCAAAAGGCCCAGCTGATATCCCTTCAAAGAAACACAGCACTCTGAATAATTTAGGGCATCTAGCATGACACTTTCCTTATGCTGGGTTTTGAAATAGTTCAGGAACTATGGGGAAAAAAAAAACAACTGGGAAAACACAATGTTAAATAACTTGGAAGTTTCTTTGCCCTGCCCACATCAGAGAGCCAATCATCTGGAGATGTCCAGTTTTCTGTGGACAGAAAATCTGATTAATCTGATTATTTACCAGAATCTTGAAAATCTTCAATGAGGGCATTTAGCATACAAATAAATACAAGTCCCCTCCAAGGCTTACAGTCTTAATCTGATGGGCATGGAAAAAGAATTTGATGCCATAGCAATAAGTGCAATACAAACATCTGGAGAGGTTTACAGCCAAAGATTTGGGGATTATCTGATCCAAAATGTTTAGAGCACTTTTTTTTGGCAAAGTTCACTCTAGTAGAATTGTTCTTTTTTAGTTTACCCTCTGGCTGGCAGTTGCCTCATCTTTGCATTGTTGCCTGACTTTGCTTGTTGCTAGTTTTTTATTCTTCCTTCTTGTAGCTGACAGCTCTGTGACTTCTCTGCTCCTGATCAGAGTCAACAAAGCTGAAGCTGAGAGAAAAGGGAGGAAAGAGCCCACTGCTATGTGATATACTTTTGATAAATATAATAATGAATCAGCTTGTGTAAGATTGGAAATACAGAAGCAGCTTTAAGGTGGTAAAAGGGATGTGTTTGAGTCACTTGTGTCCCATTTCCCCCTGCCTTGTAGCTTAGGTGGTGTTTTAGGTTGTGCTTAGCAATAGATTATGCAGACATCTGGAGAGTCAGGCTCTCTTAGGTAGCACTTTATGCACTGTGAGTGTGTTCTTTATTGCATGGTATATGTAGCTTAGCAAGTAGGTTTTTTTCTTTTGTGTTTCAGTAAAAATGTGAATGATAATTCCTTGTGTACAGATGTAAAAAAAAACCAACAAAAGTCTTAAAAAGCAATTATTTATGCTTTGCTTCATGGTAAAGTTTTTGTTCCCCTGAGCATTGAAGAACTCGCTCATCTTTGAAAAGGTGATTACAATTTTGAGAATAACCTAGGGATTTGAGATGACTTCACTGACTGGCACCAGTTCACATCTTCTTATTGCCAGCCTTTTGCACATCCTTAAGTGAATTTTTTTTCTTGTTGCCACATCTTTTCTCAGTCCACAGGTTCTGTCTTTTGATGTCTGGCCTTGTCGGGCCTGCTGAGTACCTGTTGTGGGGAAAATGCAGTGGCATTTGTTCCACAAGCTAGCTCAGTAAAACAACGTGGCTACTCAGGAATTCCAGCAGCAGGGATGCACAGGAGTCCTTATTTAATGAGGAGGTGATCTGTAGACCACACAGCCCAGAGAAGCTGGCAGTAGTGCTAGAGTGCAGCCCTGGGTGGCTGCTGCTCCAGAGGGATGGTGTGAGATGAGGACTGCCTCCTCTTTTGGCCCTTGAGTGCTGTTCCCCCTCCCTTGGAGGGAGTGCTGATTACTGCTCTTGGGGGTTTTCACTCTGCTCATGAAATGAGTAATGCCTCTGTGTAGTGACAGTGAAAGGTTCCATCACTTTGTTCTGAGCTGTGCACTCAGGGTATCCACATTCATTACAGCTTTCTATTCTGGGCTCTGTTTCCTCAACGTTTAGAAGAATGAATTCTTTGCAGTGTAAAAAGATCTCAGATGAGATTGGGACTGGAAATACAGAAAGCTAGTAAACTTGCAGAGTAAAATACTAATTCTGGGCAGAAAAAAAAGCATTCTTTAGAGTTGGTTGGCATGGGCCAGACGTTTTGACATTGATCTCCCACAGACTGGAGCCATTTTTGGGGGGTTTTATTTTTCTATACAGTTTACAGTTGGCTGAGGTGAAGCAGAGCTCAGTTGCTCATAGCTGCTTGCACTCTTGGCTGCCCTACTGCTTGTTCTCCCTTAGAGCACAGCATTCAGTCTTGGCTGGGGTCTGTGTTCTCTGGGCAAAAGCACCTTTCCTGTCTTCTGTGCTGCCTGTTTGTGGAGTTCCAGAAGAAAGATGAGCTTTGATTCATCCATCTAAAGCATGTTGTGGCTCTGGCTTGCTAAAGACCACATGGAGCTGTGGAATGAGGACCATGGCTTTGACATTAATTACCCCACAGATCCTCACTGCTCTGCAGGATGTTCCCACACCCAACTGAAATCTGTGTGCAGGAGATGAATCTCAGGCTGACCTGCATTTTTAGTTACCCTGTCATCTAAAGACCAGCAGAATCTTCTCATTCTCTTTTCCAGGATGGTTGTGTAGCAGAGCTGCTGAATCCTCTGGAAGGGGGTAAATGCAGCAACTCTTTGGTATGCAGAACATCTTTTTTGAGGCCATAGATTCTGCCCTTTTTTCTTCTCTGCCCATACAGAAGTTGCAGGAGAGAGGGTCAGGGTTTGGTCAGGCTTTCCAGATTTCAGCAGAGAGCAAGCTTCTTTACTCTTGTCTGTGTGCACAGCCCTGGGGGAAAAGAGAATTGTAGAAGCACTTGGGATTTCTAAACATTAACTTACGGAACAATATCAATTAATGAAGGAAACTTTCAAAATTGGTCCATTTTAATGAGTGTTCCCCATATCCAGGATAGTTCCAAAATGCTTGACCTCTGTTGAATTAAGAACTTTGCCTTTGCCTTCCTTGTTCAACATCACTGTAAAAAAATTGCTTGGTTTCTTTTGCATTTGTTTTCCATTGCTTGTAAACTTCTTTTGTGGAAGTAATTCTCCTTACATGTTTTATGCACCGAAATAAACACACCACTGATCACCTGAGTCCCCTCCCCATGTTTCTTATGCAGTGCCTGCCAGTTTAGCTTTTCCTAACCTTTGACAGCTGTCAATAAATACTATTGCAAAGTCACATCACTCCTGCTAGTGGGCTTAGGCTCCTGTGCTGCATTATTAGGTTATTGTATGGTAAACAGGGGTCATCCCTTTACTTAACAGTAGAATACATTTGAAAAAATAATTTGCTTTGGAGAAAAGATCTGCCCTGCATCAGATATTTAAATGCAGATTATTTTGACCTGTGCTTGTTAACTTCTGTTTCAAATATTTTACTCTTTTCAGATATATTTTTAAAACTACTGCCTATGTAGCTTTTTTATAGAGAGATTTATTCCTTGCTAATAGGTGGTTAGAGCACTGGCTTGTGAGCTTTAGTCAGCCTGATACAACTGGATGGAAAATCAAAGCAGCCTCTTAATTTCAGTTCAGATTGAAAAGTCAATGTCTCAGTTGGAAAGCCTGTTTTTCTAGAAAGGGGAAGATGAGTTGGTGTTCCATAGGCTTGTTTTGTTGGGAATTTGGGGTATTAACAATGAAGAGATTGTTGTAAAGACAATTAAGGAAATATAACACTCCCCCCCCCCCC
>VYZU01019361.1:0-10158 GCA_013401355.1 Ceyx cyanopectus | reverse complement strand
CCCCCCCCCCCCCACTCCTGACGTCTCAAACGTCATCTAACAAATGCCTCGTTTCTGCTGAAATCACATGAGTGATGACCTAGTTCCCATGTCTCATGGAACATTCTTATAGTCAATTCTGAATAATGTTTAGAAGTTGTATAGAATATTGAATGGTATACTTTGGGGCTTTTTTTTTAAAAAAAAAAAGCTATTTTCTATATCTATTATAGCATTAGTTCATTATTATTGCATTATAGCTATTATAGCATTATAATTTCTATTATAGAAATTCTATTTCTATAAAAAAATTATAGAAAATTATAGAAATTATAATGCATTCTAGCATTTAGTGCATCTTGAACCTGGAAAAGACAACACAAAATGTCAGATTTTGGTTCATCATTGATTTTTTTTGACACTGCTGCTGCTGCATTTCACTGGAGATTTAAGAAGGGGATGGTTCTTCCTGTGGGAAGAAGAAACAAAGGCAAGGAAACATCAGATGCCAAACAGATTGTAACGTGTGCTGTCACTACCTTTGCAATTTGGGACGATCTTCCCGTGTACAATCCTGTCAAATTGATCTTGTTTAATCACCCAGGAGATTTCCATTTGGCCTGCAGTGACACAGTGCTGGGGAAGGAAACAAATCAAACATCTTTGCATTATTCCCCAAGCTGTGGCTTTGTTCCTGTGCCACAGAATGACAATGCACAGCTCTGCACCGAGGCACCAAGCCTCCAATCCCAGCCCTGTGGCCCTGCCTGGGGGATGGATCTCCCTGCAGAGAGAGCAGCCACCTCTGCCCCAGCCAGGGCTCCATCACACAGCCCTGGAAAGCTGCAGGTTAGGGGAGAGATGCTGAGTTCATGGACACAGGGTGCTGGGTGTGCCTGTCTGAACTGGGACGTGCAAGGCTCACAGTGGGGCTCTGGTGGGGATAGTGGAGCCCTGAAAATCTCTCCAACAGCACAGAAAAGGATTTATTCTTTTTAATCCTTGATTGTTCATAGAATAAATGGAATCTTAGTTCCCCTGTGTGTGAGGTGACTGTAAGCTCATGTTTCCATGAGATCACTCCATTCTAGCACTCATAACCCACTGATTTTTGGAGAGGGTCAGATTTCCCCCCCTATTTTCTGCAAAGTCCTTAAATTTTTTCTCACGCATTTTGTGTGTCTGATTCCAGGTAAGTGGCTGGGTAGTTGGGAATGGTGACAGGAGGAGGTCTCAGTCACAAGCAGGATACCCATGAGAAAAAAAGCTGCAACCCTGTTTGCTCTCCCCTCCTCCCCAAAGAAAACCCATCCTGATTGTGAGCATACATTTTCATTAGACTAGGCATCAGAGCTGGGAGTTCTAAAAAGTTATCTCAAGTTCTTCATCTCAGTCTTTATTTTTGCTGTCTATTCCAAATGGAGATAAATTTTAGTCTTCTGTTAACACCATGAGGCATGAGAAACTTGTGCCATTCAATCAACAGCTGCATCTTGCAGTTTAGGGTTACGCCAGAAAATGAACTTCTTAAGGAATCACGTTCCGTTTTCCTCTTCCATGTTTATAAATGTGGACTTTATGGAATGTAGGTAAATTGATGGAGATGACACCATATGGTCGCTGGGACCAATTCCAGCTTCGTTAGCAGCCCACTGGCTGAAGGGAAATGCAGTTGCTATTCTGAGTGGTAGAAAAATCAACCTATCAATTAGCAAACTAATTAAAAATTACAGGAAATTCTTTTTACATAAGCTGCTGCTCTGAGTCTTCTCCCCATGCTGCACACAGAGCTGACATGGCAGTATCAAGCCATTCAATCCCATATTTACCTTATTACTCAGCCATTAGAAGCAGGTTAGAATTGAACAGAGGAACATGCAACTTCTGAGATGCAAATATGAAAGTGAAAAGGCAAGAAATACCTCTGTATTACTGAAAATTACTGGCACTGCTTGAAGGGAAGGACCTGCTCTGAGAAGCATCAGATACTGCAACCCATGGGCAAAAAGCATCCCTGAGGGGGGATCACTGTGAACCTCCAGCAGAATGTGACCTCCCAGCAGGGTCTGTTCAGCTTCACAGGGACATCTGCTGCTGTTGGGCTGAGATCTGGGGTGAGCAGAGTCCTCTTGGAGGGGCACCTTGGCTCTGTGAACTGTGTGCAGGGACTCGGCCTTGGTAGGAGTGTAAACAGTTATTTCCCTAAATCTCCTGTTTGCTAAAGAAAACCTTTCCTGCCTCTTCTCTAAGGTCATGGGAATGTCTGTGTTCCCTTATGCAGGAAAAAGGAGCAAATAATTTCTGACACTCTTGATGCTGATTATCATCTAAAGTTTGAAGGACTTGTTTTCTTCAACTGTTGATATTCTTTTATTTATTTTTTCTTCAAAAGCACTAACATCTTGTGATGTGCCTGAAGGTAGATGGTGGGTTGGGCTCAGCCCTTTTTGATGTTGACAGCAGAGACTGTGCTGAAGTGTCTGCACTGACACACAGGAGGCAAAGGAAAGCCTCTTGAGGTGGTTGTGTGAAAACAGTTCCTGAATTGCTGCAAGTAACTGGGCTGGTTGTAGGAGGGGCTGAAGGCTTGGCGTGGTGGCAATTAGAAGTCTAAGATGGTACAGGCTGTCCCTCCTGGCTCTGAACCATCCCTGCTCAAGTGGGAGAGATGGCTGCAACCCGCCTGGTGTCCCATTTGGCTGGTGCCTGGCTGGAGGAGGTGCTTCCCCACCTTCCAGAGGAGTAACCATTCAGAAGGTGTGGAGGCATCTCAGCCAGGTGAGTCCAGAGAGGCTCGTCCCTGCTGCTTAATGTCTCTGCCAAAATGCTGTGTGTTGCTCCTCTCTGAAGCTTCAGCCCCTGAATCTACCTGTGCTGCTCTTGCAGGAGGTGATGTGCACTTGGCAAGAGGTGATGTGCCCCTTGCAGGAGGGGATGTGCCCCTTACTCAATTTTTGGTGTCTTCTTGCTAACTGTGGACTTTACCTGTGGGATCTGACAGCCTTTGGTGAAAGTCCTCCACCAGACTCTAAGTGTTCTGAGCAGGCCTGTGGTCAGTGCAGATCCTGGCCAGCACGTTTCACTGAGGTATGGGTATCAGATGGTCTCGTGTGCCCTTCCAGACTGGTCAGTGATGTTTTGGAAGGGCCTGGTCTAAAGACTGCAAATAGGCTGCTTCTCTAGGTGTGTCACTGGCTCATTATGTTGGCTTTTTTTCTTTTGAGAAACCAAAGCATGAGGGGAGACCCTGGTATCTGGATTTACTAACTCTCGAGATACTCATTTGGGTTTGTTAGGCAATTTCTTTGGGCTTTTTTTCCCCTTTCTTCTGCTCCCTACCACTTTGCTTGGAAAATACACAGATGAGTTCATGTCTGACAACTCAGAATATTGAAAAGGAATTTTTCCCCATCTCTGCTCCTGCTGCTCAGAGCAGTTGTGGCACTCAGCAGTGCCTGTCCCACGGGCTTCTGTCCCTGCAGCACTGCAGAGGTGGCATCAAGGAGAAGGTCACCAGTGTATCAGTTGAACTGCAATAATTGTTTTAGTAATTCTGGTAACGAGAGTGGAACTGAGATGAAAATGGTCCTGTCTGGAAGAGCTCAGCCACAGAAAGCCCCTTTATAATTAGCAGAAACTGGGTCTGCTCCTAAAGGCAGTCAGTTCTGACAGGTAACCTTGGCAGGAACTGGGGGGTTAATGCCCATCTCTACTTGCAGATGAAAACAGCAAGAGTGATAAATATGGCCAAGTGTGCCAGGTAGCTTGCAGTCCCATTGCAGACAGTGTTTTCTGTGCTGTCTGCTCTCTAGTTGGGCTGTTTTGTCTTGCTAATCACATCACATCTGTCAGCTCTCTGTGGCTGGAAACAAACTGTAAACAAGCTGTCAAGGTGGAGTGGTTAAAACAAAAAAAGGGCAAAAAATCAAACCACCTTGAATGACTAAATAAATAAATAACAACTAAAGCAGCTAAACAGCAGCTAAATGTGCTCTCTTCCATTTTTAGTGCTTGTTCCATCATGGATGATGGATGATGGTTTATCCATCAGCATTTGGTTGTAAATGTGTGCTAGAGTGGCAAATACATGGCAGTTTCAGCCCTGCTCCTTCTCATTGCTTGCAGAAGTGCTTTACTGCTGCTCTCCCAGCTCCCACCTTTGCTTTCCATAGTTAAGGCACTGGAAAGAGGTGCAGTAATTTAGATTCAGCTTACTCTGGAAACTGGACAACCCCACCAGCTGTTTCTCCAGCAATATTTGTCCTGCTCAGACTTACCCAATTTTGTGCTTTGTGTACCAGGTTTGCAGAATAGGAAGACTGGTGATACTGCCACAGATAATGTAGGAGAAAATAAATTTTGTGGCACTGAAGGAAGCTTTACAGTTTATTTATGCAGGAAAAGTAACGTTTGGTTGCTAATTAAAAGTGACAGTAGTTACTAGAATATCTATCACCAATAACTGTGTGTTCAGCACTGAATAAAGCGATAATCAAGAAGGATGCAACAGGGGTAAATGTTTTCCCTCAGCTGAAAAAGCTGCAGTGTTATTGTGATGCAATGTTGTATGTTTGGGTCACAAATCAAATTTCCATGTCTTCATGAAAATCTATTCCAGATCATTTTAAGCTCAGAAAAAAAATCTGGAGCATGACAGGCATGGGTTAGTGCAAGTTTTATGGTTGTCACCAAGCAGTGAGGGAGGGTTTTTTTAACCAAAATTCTGTGATATAATTGCTGGTAAAATGGGAGTTTTAGGAAAGCTGTGGTGATGATTTCTTTATTTTCCAGCAGTTGCAGTAAAAACGCTTTTTTCCTCCCAGCATCTTTGCAGCTTAGGGTTCTGCTGCTGAATCCCAGAAGCATCTTGGCTTTGTGTGTGCCCTTTTGCAAGGCTCCCTGCTGCCTTAGAGTTTCAGCACCATCCCGGGGCATAGCTTTCCTCCAGGAGAGTTTCCCACCTGCCTGCAGGTGTGCTGAGCCTCACCTCTCACTGCCCCTTCCCCTTGTGACAGGGGCAGCTTCGGTGCTCAGGGGCCCCCCAGCAGTTTTGGGCTGCCTTGCTGCTGCCCTGTGCCCTGCCCTGCTGTGTGGGTGGGTGATCTTCCACCTGGGTGCCTTCTGGAGGATATCAGAATTACTTTGGTCACTTAATTTTCTCAATCTAGAAGCCAAATGGAGCAGAGAAGGCAAACAGGCTCTTGCATGCAAAGTGGTGTTTGCTGTCTAACCAGGTGAGAGGATCCTGCTGCCAGGCAAAATTTGTAAGTCAGAGTTTTGGGGATTATTTTTATTTATTTATTTATTTATACACAGACACCCCAGTTTTATTTATTTATTTATTTTCCCCCTCCAAAGAGCTGTCTTGTATTTCAAAAAGCATGATTCTATTTCTTCACTGATGGGTAATTAATTTTTTTTACCATGATAAAAATAAATACGTGGGTATGATGGGTCTGGTGCTGTTTTGCAGGGTAACTAGGGGCTTTCTGGTGCAGATGGGTCATCTAAACTAACTGCTTAGCTGCTGGTGAATAATGGTCCTGACCTTGAGGGGCAGGATGGGGAAAAAAAAGTAAGATGTAGATTCATGCAATGATTGAGCCCAAACCAGTCCCATGACATGGATGGTGCTGTGCATAGTCTTAGGAATTCCCAGTTGGTTGCTTTAACACTTCCATGAAACCTACTGGTGTGTTTGTTTGTTTCACATTATCCTCTGTGTGAAAGGGCAACGTGGGGCTGGTGCTGTGCCCTGCAGGCTGGAGTACTCCTGCAGGGATGCTGTGAAAGCAACACCTGCTTTGGAGAAATTCAACAGGCAACAGCCTGTAACTCATGGCTCAAGTTCTTGTAATGAAGAGATGATGGAAAGTTACAGCTTAAGAAACTGAAATGAGGCTGGCATAGGTGCAGAGCAGGGAGGGGGTGTTTCAGGCTGGCACACAACCCTGTCAGTCAGCACAACTCATGGCAGGGACCTCCAGAAGGTGCCATGAAGGGAATAGAAGGAGTAGCTGTGGGTGCAGTGCATGGTCTGAGCACCTGAGCTGTGTCATGTTAATTTATAACATTAAGTTATACATGCACGAGATTTTGCATGTAGTGCTTTGGGGTTTTGCTTTCATATTTTCACAAGAAAATATCTGCTTGCTGTGACTTTTTACCACTGGGAAAAGCATAAAGCCATTGATTAGTTTCTTTGATGCATTTTCCATGTATATTAGTCTGTGCTATTGTATTAGATAAGACTGACTGTGATTTGCTAACGAGAGTTGCATTCCCAGAGACAAAGCAAGAGTATTTTTAGCAAGGGGATAGACTAACGAGATCACCAAAAGGATATGTGGCCAATATTAAATATTTCTATTTAATATACAGACATTCTGCAAAGGACTGTGAGTTCTGTGCTTTTTCCAAGTAGGATAAGTATCACTTTGAAATTATATTTGATTGTCCATACTAGACATTTATATCATTTAATGTATCCAGCAGTGACTTACATGGGGGAAAGCCTGCTGTGACCTTACAATGCACAAACCTCTAGACAGCTCCTCTCCATCCCTCTCTCAGGGCAGTCTGTTCTGGGATAAAGGCTTGGCAAAAAGGAAAATAAAGTTCAGCTTTAATGGTGGAGGGGTGGGGGAAGTCTATTGCTGTGTGTAGAAGAGACCTTCGGGCTGATGCTCTGGGGATACCTGGATGGGTCTGGTGCCCTTGGGGCCACTTGAGCTTTGGATCCAACACACCTTAGAGAGTGTCCTGAGGTTGAGTTGAGGTAGAAGTGAACCTGCTTTGAAGCTGGGAGATCTCTGGGAAAGAGTAGCAATGGGGATTAAAATACTTCCTTTAAAATAAATAAACGCAGAGGTTTAGCAGTAACTGCAAAGGGGTTAACTCCCAGTCGGAGGTGCCTCTTGCTAAGATCTGATGGCAGGAGAGTTGACGCACAGAGCTCCCGCCAAACTGCACTAATGAGCTCTTGATGGCTTTTTTCCTCCAGCGTGATTAAAGCTGCTTCCTCCAAATTAAAGTTGCCTTTTTCATGTAAGGAGTCATGTAAGGAGCTCAGCAGCGAAGCTCTCTGGTGTGGTAACCGAACCCATCCGATGACTCATCGCTCTCCTCCATGGAAATAACCCCGAGGGCTGGTTGCAAAGGCTTTGCAATGACAAGTGCACCTACTAGAAGCAACAGGATGGCTGCAGCCTCGGAGCACATTGCTCAGCATGCCAGGGAGTGAGAGCTCAGGATCGCAGCTGGTCCCCAAGAGGCAAAAAGATTTGCCCTCTGAAGCCCCATTCTGGGGGAAGATGCTGCAATTAAAGCCTGCTGCTGGGGCAAGTAGGTTTTCCAGTTTCATCACTCAGGGCATAACACCTATGAGTGTGAGTTGCTGATGGCCAACACAGCTGCTGAGAAACTGCCTTCTGAGACAGCAGCCCCTGCCCAGCAAACATCTGCAGCTGCCAGTCCTCTGTGCAGAGGGGCCACATCCTGCATCATCTTGCATGCACATCTCCAGCAGTGGCTCATGGTGCTGAGCTGGCATGTGCAGTGAGGTCCCTGTGCATGGTGAGCCCTGTGTGCACGTTCCTGATGACCCCATGGACACTGAACCTCTGCACAAGCACAAAAACATCTTCTCTGTGTGCAAGATGATTAGGGGAACGGAGCATCTCCCTGCTGAGGAGAGGCTGAGAGAGCTGGGGCTCTTTAGCCTGGAGAAGAGGAGACTGAGGGGGGAGCTCATTAATGTCTATCAATATGTTCAGGGTGAGTGTAGAGAGGATGGAGCCAGACTTTTCTCAATGTCATCCAATGACAGGATGAGAGGCAATAGGTGCAAGTTGGAGCACAAGAGGTTTAGGGTCAACACAAGAAAGAACTTTTTCTCAGTGAGGGTGCCAGAGCTCTGGAACAGGCTGCCCAGGGGGGTTGTGGAGTCTCCTGCTCTGGAGACACTTAAGAGCTGCCTGGATCTGTTCCTGGGTGACTTGGTCTAGGTGCCCCTGCTCAGGCAGGGGGGTTGGACTAGATGATCTTCTAGGTCCCTTCCAACCCCTAATATCTATGATTCTATGAAGTGAAAAGCCTGGGTTGGTATCAGGTTCTCTGCAGGGATTTTTAGCCACTCAAGGTGGGATGCATGTCTCTGTGCTGCTTATCTTCCCATGTGCAGCCACCACATCACAGCTGCTGTCCCCTCCTCTTGAGGGGGGAAATTTTCCTTCTCTAGGTGGCAGCTTGCAGGAAACCCCAGGACTCTTTACCCTGCAGAGGCTACAAGGGCACTGCTTTGGCAGGTGCTGGCAAAGTAGTCCCTGAGGGATAGTTCCCACACTGTGAAATTTGGATGTGGGCACCTGGGCAAAATGTTTGGGGTTGTTTCTGATTTGTTTTGTTGTTAATTTTATTTTTATTTTTTTTGAGGGGAGGGTTGTTTGTTGTTGCTTTTTTTTCCAGCAAAATTAGTGTCCAACTTGGCCTGGCAGGTTATTTCTGTATGGGAGAAAGCATCTGTTTTTCAGGGTTTTGACCTAAGCAACCAAGTGCCTAAGTTGTTTCAGGAGCTGCANTAATTGCTGGTAAATAGCAGCACTGTGATATTTCCTTGTGTATGAGCAGGTGCAGGCTGCTTCTCTGCAGCATGGATGGAGCCTGGGGCTGCAGCAGGGAAAATAATTAACAGACCTGCACTGTCCAAGCTGCTCTCTGGAAAGCTAATGGACATGCACTAAAACAGGAAAATCCCAGCAAGCCACCAGCTGAAGCAATGCCTGTGGGAACTCCAGGGGGAAAGTGCAGTGGTCAGTCATCCATCATCTTCGAGGCTTTAGCTAAGGAAATTTGTATTCATCTCCCCCAGGTGCTAAGGGTAGAGCTTGTGAGCAGGGTCAGCAGCTGCCTGTGGTGGGGAGAGCTGACACAGCTGCACGCCCAAGCAGAGGTAGAGAAGATTGAATCTGTCTTGGAAAATACCAGAATACATTACAGGTCTAAAAAAGTGAAGGAAATAGGAGTGCAGTAATAGGAATAAGGTAGGGTAATGGTTTGAAATTAAAGAGTTTAGAGTTGATTGAAAATAGGAAGGAAATTCTTCAGTAAAGCTGTGGATGCTCCATCACTGTGTTCAAATCCAGGGTGAATGGGGCCTTGAGCAACCTGCTCTAGTGGGAGGTGTCCCTGCCCATGGCAGGTGTTGGAACTAAGAGATCTTTAAGGTCCTTTCCAACTCAAAACCATTCTAAGAGTGCATGATGAGCTGGGATTGCTGGTGCCTGTGGTGGTGCTTGGGAGTACACCCTGCTGTGCAGCTGGCAGACAGTGGGCAGGCTGCAGCTTCCCAGTGGTGGGACTGGTGGGAAGTGGTGGAACTCCCAGAGCTCAGGCCCATGGTCTCTGCATTTGCCTTGGCTGTAGATTTCAAACCCCAGGTCACAATGAGATTGTCAATCAGGACGAAAAGTGGCATTAAAGACAATCAATAAATGTCAAAATCCATGTAAAAACCTCCTAGTCCTCACTCCTCATATGCAGCATGACACCACCTGATTTGTCATTTCCAGTTTCATCTTTTCTGGCTGACCACAGATATTAATTCATTCAAGTAGCAAGGAAGGAATTAAGTGTTAATTTAACAAAAAGGAAAGGCTACTAGGGAATTAGATTCTTAAATAAAATATAAACCTGTAAAAGGTTTTTCTGCATGTTCCCAGCCTGTCTCCTTGAAAATTCTCTGTAGTATAAAACAAAATCATATCAAATGTATAGTAGAGTGCTGAACCTCTACCCCCCAGCAGCAGGACAGAAGTGTGCTGATCCTTATAAGTTATTTTTATTTTTAAAAAATATGAACATTTCAGTTTGCCTCCTTGATATACCTGGATTGGCTTCAGCTGGGAGCAGCTCACACTGTTGGCAGGAGTAGGTGGGCTCAAGGTATGACCTGCCTGAGGAGGGGGAGACAGACCCTGGGCACTGCTCTTTGCTTCTCTGTCATCTTCCTGGCTTGGCAGAGGAGGCTTTGGAGACTTTCACAACCCAGATAAGGACAGAAGCAAATTAAGATTTAGGGAATTCTTCTGGGACTTTTCTAGGTTTTTAATTGGTTTTCAATTCAGCAGCAGCCAAAGGTCTTTAATTAGGTTTTACATCATTCTCTGGTATCAAGTTCCT
>VYZU01019360.1:4230-20220 GCA_013401355.1 Ceyx cyanopectus | reverse complement strand
ATCCTTTTATTAATACAGTAAGTTCTTCTGATAACTGTGGCATAGTTATTTTTTTAATATTAAAATAACATTTAATGGTAGGTCTCTTGTATGGCTTGTTTTAGTTAATATTTAACATCTGAAATTTTACAGCTGAACTTATGCAGTAACTGTAAGACCATTAGGCAACATGCAAAGGGTGTGTGACTTCAGATGAAGTGGGAAAGAATTACAAGTGATGAGAATATTCTTTTTCTGTATTAATAAAAGGATCAGTGTGAAAACTAAGTAAAATTTGGGAGTGTCATCCAGAGGTCACTGTGCTCTGGGACTCAGCTGGAAAGCTCTAGTTGCTTTTTCTTTAGGTTTTGCTAAAAGAAAAAAAACAAAAACCAGACAACAAAACAAAACCAACCAACCAAAAGTAAGTATTTTGGGGTTTTAGTGTCTGGAGTTGGAGAAAGTGTTTCTCCTTTCAACTTGACTGATCATCTTCCTGTCATACATTGTATCCTTTGTGCAGTAAATGTAAATTTATCCACTAATAGCATTAGTTAATGGATAAAAAAACCCTCAAAAACCAAACCAGTCATAAAATTAAGTAGCATTTATTTTTCACTGTCTCTTCCAGAAAGTGAAAGATAAACTGTGTCAAAGAGCTATTGAGAAGATGAAGATGAACTTGACCCAAGATCCTAATGCAGACAAAGACCACTCAGAAAGGGAAGCAGAGCAGTCTGAAAGGCCTGGGGAAGCAGAGCAGTCTGAAAGGACACAAGAAACTGGCACCATATTTTCTGAAAATACTAATCAAGATAAAGAAGGTAATTTGGGAGAGGTGGAGCTTAGGAGCAGGTGAAGGCCTGAGTGACTTGTTTAGGTGTTATGATGTTATGAAACATGTTTTAGTTTTCCCATTCTTTGAAAAAGTATTATTATTAATAATGGAGGAAAAAAACATCTGGGTAATGCACACAGCTAAAAGTATTTGTACTGAAGTATTTTCCTTTTTTTTTTTTTTTAATTGCTTTTTGGTCCAGTTGTGTTTTGTTACTCTCCTTGTGACTCTAGTATAACTAGTGCTGTACCTTGAGCTCTTTGTAACAATGACAGTGTTACAGTGGGCATTTCTTCCATCTGTATGGCTGCTAAATACTAGTGCTGACTAACTCCTATTTAGGATGTGACACTGACCTGGAAGAAGAAGCAAGTACTTTGTGGGGATTTGAGACTTTGAAGTAGCCTTGCCTGTGCTTCTTGCAGACTGTATAAGCAGTATATAGCTGGTATCTTTGCTGGTGGCACTGGTCTGTCCTTGTTACAAGCTCACATGTTGGAGCTAGATATGGTTTTACTGCTATTTAAGATCTTGAAGTGGAAGTGTCTGGAAGACTTTTTGCTGCACAGCTTGTGCAGCAGCAGTACATTGTGCTGGTGGCACTTTAATTTCTTATAGCTTCCATGTTTTTTCTCTTGAAATAGTTGTTGGGTGGGAATGTGGATGTATGCTTTTGAAAAAAAGTTGCCTTGTTTTCTTGTAACGTGCCAGTTAGCCAGCAGTGTGTGCTTGTGGCCAAGAAGGCCAATGGTACTCTGGAGTGCATTAAGAAGAGTGTTAACAGCAGATTGAGGGAAGTTCTCCTCCCCCTCTACTCTTGCTTTATTGAGGTCAAATCTGGAATGCTGTGTCCAGTTCTGGGCTCCTCACAAGACCTGTGCTCCAGTCTTTCACCAGCCTCCTTTTCTTTGTATGTGCTGCAGCTCCTCAGTGAGGTGCCCAGAACTGGACACCGTATTGGAGTGCTGAGTAATTGAAAATATTGGTACTTAGGATAAATTAAAAGTTGATTTTCTATGACTTCTATGTGTGCTATTCTGTTTCACAGAAAACAATAAAGATGCTTTTCACACTCCAGTTAATGAATCTAAACGTAAAGCAACTGTAAAACTGAAATCCAGAAGAAAAACCGACAAAGGTAGGCACAGCTGCTTCTGCCTGCACTAGCAGCTTTGCATAACATAATTTCATACTAAACTTTTGTGAACATAGAAAACTGATTCAGTCTTCATACTCTATTTTAGTTTAACTTTTATTTGCAAAGCTATCAAAATAGTCTGTTTTGTGGAAATGTTTGTGCTGTTAGCCTCTCCAGACAGCAGATCTAAAAAAAGAGGGGGTAAAAAGAGTCCCACTAGAGGATTTCAATATAATTTGGCCACAGCTATTTACAGCAAGGTACAGGTGTTTATGGGAGAAGTACTGCAGTGGGGGCTTTGTTGTGATTTCTCATATTCTGTGTGGTGACTGCATGTTTATATGCTTCAATGTGATACCAAACACTGAAGAAAGACACCATTTATTTTCTTAAACTAGTTTTGTGTCATGATATGAAAAGAGACTTTTGCTTACACTTAGGAGAGCAGAAAGCAGCAGCTGAGTCGAGGTCCACGACCAGGAGAAAAACAGGCACCAGTGTGAAATGCAGCACTGAAAGGTGAATCTTCCTCTCCCCCAAAACCCTGATACCTCTTCTAACTACAGAATGAATCCAAATGCTTTGTTCTTCACTGTAGCCTGCATTTTTAATGTCCTCTATTCCTAATACACACAGAAATAGTGAAGCCTTTTTTTTTTCTTGAACTGGTACTTTTGAAAGAAGAGCAGATTTGACAGCTTCACATTTTATTATCATTGCCTCACAGCCTGTAATTATTTCATTGTTTTTTTTTAATATACCTGTTGTATGTAGAGTGAACGTATGTTCTAGCAGACAAAATCTTCCAGTCACTTGTTCTGCTTTTCAAAAAACTGTTGTTTGGAGAAATTATACTTTTAATTGAAATTATTTTTCTCTCTCCACGTTTTTGTTGCTTTTCAACATGTAGTTGATAAGCTTCTAGAAATGACTGATAAGTGACTGCACACAGACCATTCCTTCCATTGAGGTCTTGTAAGATACAAGCATTAAAATGACTGTAATTTTCAGTAGTGCTCCCTCTTTCTCAAGCAAGTATCCCACAAATTTGAGGTTACTCGGGGTTCATCAGCCCCATTTGCCTGTTTGCTGCCACCTCTCTTCTGGGGGTTTTGCTTGTTTTGCAACTGCTAGCACTTTATTGATGCTGCTGTGTCACTTGGAACACATCAGTAGATTCCTCTAAAAAAAATTATCATTTTTACTGTTGAAGAACATGTTTCAAGTTTGTTAATATAAAAATTCTTCAGCTTGCTTACTCTTTTTGGACTGACTTGAAAATATTTTGCATTGCAGTGGTGATGAAATTCCAGGCTCAGTCCCAGTGCCAAGTTCGAGGCCTTCCCGCCGAGCGAAAACACAGGCCATGGAGAAGACAAGAATGAATCTCTCCAGACTGCTGAGTGATGAAGCAGAGTGATGAAGACAAAAGGAGGCAAAGTATCCTTTGCTAATGCTGGCAGTTAACATCCCACTTGAAACTAAAATTTGTTTTGTTGTTAGTTGTGTTTAACTGGCATTTATATTATGAACGTTTGTAATTCTAGAATTTGATGGGAACTTCTAATATTTTTTAATTATATGCTTTTACCTGTTTTCCTGCTATGAAGTCTATTATGTAATAAAAACATATTAAATATTACCTGAACAAAACTTGGATTTATTACTTGATATAGAAGAATGCTTTTAATCTGCAAATGACAATTCCTGTTGGGGGAAGTACTTGACAGTTGAAGCTGTTTTGATATTTAACATTGTTCAGGAAGAATGTTTGATCTGGAGCAGTTGCTTGGGATGGCAGCAATTTTGAATGTTCATGTTAATGTAAAATAGAATTAATCTTAATTGTGAATTCTGCTTCCTGCAGATACGTGTCCACTCTATTTTAAATAAGGTCAATATGCTAAAACTGAGTTACTGGTTTTACAAACGCAAGTCTGGAAGTCTGCTACTGATCTTGACCTTGTTATATTAAAATCAGTAATGTGCTTTTAAAAAAGCATAAAAATATTTCTAGTACAAAATAAGATCCAATAAGGAAAGGAATGTTCCAGTACAGAAAGGGCAAAAACCAAACTAATTAATAAGATCTGTGTACTCTTTTTCACGTGGCACACAACTGTCAATTTTTGGTAGCTTTTAAGTTCACAAATGTTTTTCTAACAACACAGAAGAGCAGAGTTGTGTTGCTTTTCCTCCCTTTCAGTGCTGGGTGGAAACTTGTCAAACCACAAAATGCCATGGCACACTTTTCTGCTGATATTTGCTATTCAGAAGCTTATGTAACTGTGATAATTTAAAATAGAATTTGTAAATCCCAAGCTCCCTCTTTTGAGCTCCAAATCCCCAAGTTGTGTTCTGAGTTTGTGTACATGCAGCCACTTGAGATCAGACAGTGCCTGTCTCCTGGAATGGTGCCTCAACACAGTTCAAACAGGGCACGTGTGTATTTCAGTTTTTCTCTGTTCCTTTAAGGTTTAGTGTTTGGTGTGGGGTTTTGGTTGTTGTTTCTTGGTTTTTTAAATTCCAAGTCCTGTTGCCCTTGCTCTCCTGTCAGTGGCTTGTTCTGCCACTAGTACACTTTCCACAACTGCTGCTCGTCCACTCTTATTTCTGGTTAAAATGAGCTTCTAGGAGCTCACCTCCTTGAGAGTCAGTGTGGCACAAAGGAGAGGATCATCACTGTTAGAAGTTAACACCAGACAGATGCTCAGAGGTGAGAAGTGTCCTAACAGAGAGGGTCTGGCATTTACCCAGGCTGTGACATGGGGAAATCCGTGGGGCATCTTCTGCTCTGGGCGCACGAACCGGATACTGGCCACAGCAGTTCCATGGCCTGCAACTCTTCCTGACTGGCTTTAGGCAGCCCTGACTCCTCACTGTGCCATGGAGCTCCCCTGAAGTCACCCTCAGTCCCCCTCCCCAGGTAAGCTAATTCTGCTTTTGGCTTCCTTGCCCCCTAGAATCCAAGTGCATGACATAGTGGAGGTACACCCAGACCCCTAGTCAGTGTGATGCTGAATGGTCACTCTTACAGTCGTGTTCTGTATTGTCTGACACTGCAGTGACTCAGCAGCCTTGTGGGATCTGGTGAGACTTGGCAAAATTCACAACAATCTCTTTATTTCTGTTACTGGGTTGCACGTGCAAACCAACAAGCTTCTGTAAAGAGCAATTGCATCTTCACTTTAAGACAGTAATTTTAAGTGAACCCTTCATACCTTTTTTTTTTTTTTTTTAATACAATACAGTGTCTTCCAAGGAAACTTCCTTCTGGAAAATTAGTTCTTGGCAAGCAAAGGACAGACATCTTAATAAGAAGTTGAATTAAGAAACCTCCACTCTAGCTACTGAATGTATGATTCCAGAAAAGAGACATATATCATATGGTTTTATTCTAACACTTTTGTTATAGCTCTATTAATAAAAGTTTTGATGAATGAAGTACATGAACCTTGCTAAAGCTGAGCTAAGCACGGAATGTCTACAATGTAGTCAGCTACAACCACTTACTACTACTTTGAGTAGAGTTCAAAAATTTGATGTTTACATTGAATTTCCAAAGTACACGTGGAGGGGAAAAAAAATGAAATAGGAAGAGCATTTACATCCATTTTAATTGGTGGCAGGCATAAATTCATAAAAACAGAAGGGGAAGAAAGACCATTTAGCAGAAACCTCAAAAAGTGCAGATACAGATTTGTTGAATGACAATCTCAGGAGCTTCTCCTGCAGGCTTGGCCTTTCTTGCAGACATCACGGTCATTAAACACACAGAAGTTCTCAAGAGAAACGAATATGAAAGTGTAACTGCAGAACCAAACTCTTGTTTGACAACAGCTCCATCTGTTTGCAAAGGAGATCTCCTCAGGTAATTCACCTTTTTACTGCTTTGCTTCGAGGTAGTCTGTCTGTCTCCGCCTGTTACCAATTCCTTTGAATTGTTATTACCATAAATCTTTACATGGTGACTTATGCCACAAATTACATAATATATTAACTTTCGTGCACAAAAATAAAATTGGGAAATAATAATTAAACTTAACATAGAAAAATCACAATACTATCGGAGGGGAACATCTGATTTTGATATAAATTTGTACTGCAAGAATTTCATGATGGTCAGATGTGAAAATTTATATTTAAAAAAAAGAAAGTACATCAAAAATGAATAATACTAGTAGTAATATAAAGCCAAATCACACAAGATAATTTCAAGATCCATGTAATAAATGCTTATTATTCAGCAGAAAAAAATAAATCGGGAACAATGTACAAAATAATAGTGCAAGAACAGCTGCAATCTATTTGTTCTCATCAGTTGTGAGATTTTGGTTAAAAACTTTACAGCTGGCGAGAGATGCTGCTGAAAAACTCAGATTCCACTCTGTGGGCTGATTAAGGCACTTCTTTATGGACTTCAAATGTTCATTTTCTGTGCTCATGTCTATTGAATTCTGCGGCTCCGAGACTTTCACTTGTAGCGTGCTGTGAGAAGAGAAGCAGGGGTGGGAGAGGGAGAAAGAGGAGAGACAGTTTAGTATTGCCCTGCACACGGACTCGAGGCAAGCTGAGGCTGCCTACACCCAGGCTTGGTGCTGGCTTCACTGCACTGTGTTCCAGAAACACTGAGCTCAGCCCCCACTGCAGTGCTGTCCCTGTGGCAGCAGCTGGGGCTGGCACTGCAGGGGCTGTGCCCTGCTCCTCCACGGGCACTGCTGGAGTCTCCTGTGGTGCAGCTCCTTGGGGGGAAGGTGATGCTCTAAACCCTGTCCTGCTGGACTCTCAAACCACAGAGCAGGAACAGGGAAGAGTTTGGGGCTGGTTTCTTTTGCTGACACTGTTAATTTAGTACAATAATGAAAGGCTTGATATAGAAACAGCTTTTGTCTTGTTTCAAAAGTAGGAAAATAAGTAATACAACAGGGAAAGATACCCAGCTCTTTGTGGACCACAGAGCACCCTAGGATCCACGTGTGAATGAAGTCATAGTCTCATTGCTGCCATGCAGTCATAGAACAGAATCATAGAATGGTTTGGGATGGAAAGGACCTTTATAGGTCACCTAGTCAACCCTCCTGCAGTCAGCAGCATCAATTTGAACACGTGGCTCTGAGCCCATCAAGCCTGTCCTTGAATGTTTCCAGGGGTGGGACTTCTACCCCATCTGGGCAGCCTGTTCCAGTGTCTCACCACACTCTCTTAAAAAAATTCCTTAATGTATAAAGCACTATAGTCATGCACACTCAGAGGGTAAGAAGCTAGAGGTTGGACATTCGAATTTCAAATCTCTCCAACCCTGATCTTATGTCTTTTTTTTTTTAACTGCCTACCTCCTACAGTGATCTCTGTCCTATGTGCAATTCACCCACCATTCTCTTCCAAAATTTCAAGAACTGCAAGAATAATACAAAGTTGAAAATTATTCTAATTACCGAGATAGTTTTTGTTCATGCAGCTTCCCTAGCTGGCCGTGTGCCTTTCTGGTGTGCTAGTGAAACTGCCATTTCTGATTTACTAATCACTGCAGCCTAACCCTCTGAAACTGAGGTGCTACTCCCATGCAATGCCTTTCCTCGTGTCCTCATTCTTCTGCCTCCATCTTTTGTCTTGGTTTTGCTTTGTGCCCTTTTCCTTCATTCCTTTCTGGTTTGCACACTTGTTGCTTTGACCTTTTCCTTCCTCTAGGAAATGCAGAGCACAAGTGTAGGTGGCAGAGAAGACTTTGGTTGGCAAGGTTACTTTCTTGATTTTACAACCTCTTCAGATGTGAACCTTTGCCCTCACTCGCTGTGAGGAACATCAAAGCCTTTTCTAATGGCAGTAGAGTCTGTATGAGACGGTGCTGGGGCTGCCAGCTGAAGGCTTGCAGCTTTCCTCAGCCCTGCTGGTTATGTGCTTTCCAGGTAGCAAAAGGTAAACTCTTAAGAGACACCTGCAACAGCTACAGAGATAGAGCTAGAATGTTGTTTCATTTGGGGTTTTTTGTTTGTTTGGTTTGTGATTGTTTTTTGGTGGTGGTTGATATCTGAAAGGAACATAAATGTCTGGAGAATCCAAAAACTGCAAACTATGAAGTAGCACATTCACGCCAAGTGCTTTAAAGACCTTTTCCTACTGATTTCTTATGTTAACTTAATAAAGGGAAAAATAATGTTTAGAGATCTGCAGGAGTGTATTCATTAATCAAAAAGAACCTTATAGTTCATCTCGCTTGTCATTCTTTTACCTGTAGTGATTTATTTTCTAGCTGTTCGTGTAACAAGGTAAGAAAGTGGTGCATTTAAACAGTGCCCTTTAAGCAGAGAATGTAATCAAGGCATAAAATTAAATCAGCAGTTGAATTTCTTCAGTCAGACTCATCAATAGACTCTCAATTTTATTCCACTCCGCTTCCAAAAGGCGTGCTGTGCATGAAGCATTCCTAACAAAAGAAAGATGCTTCACCCAGCAACCCTCCTGCCAAGCACCACTGCAGGTTACAGCCTGGTGCTGCCAGCAGCCTGGCTCAGCATGAGCTGGGAAATCCCTGCATCCTCCTGGAGTTCACTTCTAACACTTGCCCCAGGATGGAGGTCCTTCTAACTTCCCAGACAACAGGCATTTAGAGATAGTCTCAAAAGGTTAGAATTTCCAATTCTGAAGCCATCTGTTTAGTAATTCCAGGGAGTATCATCTGTTTTGATTTATTCACTTGGGCCTGGCTCAGTTACTATCTTCTGGGCAGGGGCTTTGTGGTTTTTTTCAGGTGCTTCTGTACCACGGAACAGAAATCCCAGCCATGGCACATTCCACAGTTCTGCTTTCACCAGTGAATCTGCAGGCAGGCCAACAATGCTAAAAACCCAGTGAAAAAGAAGAAAAGTTCTTTCCTTGCATGGTAAACTAGTGGCATCTCTTGAAAATTCAGATGCTTCTCTTCATCCTTAATGAAATCACCCTCTACTAGCCCTTGTCCTCTTGAAGGAGGCTTCATTTAAAAGGTGCATTTCAGAGTGTACAGTAACTAATCCTGATCATTCTTGTCTCTTCAAAGAAAAAAATTAAGGAAGCAAGGCCCTACGTTTTTGATCTGAAACAATGACAATTATTTTACAAGTCTGTATCTCAGGGAGTTGTGTGGCTCTGCACTCTGGCAGCGGGCAGGGCATCTCTGCTCTCTACAAGGGGCAGATCCAGGCTTCTGAAGATTTCTGACTCCATTCTGTGAGTAGATGCCAGCTAGGGGAGGGGGGAGGTGAGGGACACCCTCAGGTCATGCACTGGCACAGGACACACTCTTTTGTCAAGGCAAGTCGGGATGCCCTCACCCTCCTGGCTTTCTTTGGATGCTGCTGCACATAAAACTGCGTCAGACAGGATTTTTTTTTTCCATGTGCTGCAACTCTCAGTTCCCAAATCCCTGTTGACTGAACCATCTCCAAATTTCCTATCTTTCAGCAGTGCTGGGAAGAGGCCGATGGTGTTCTAACAACTCCTGGCAGCCCCATCAGCACAAAGCTGATGGGATGCTGACATCTTATCTAGGTCTCCTCTGGCTAAGCAGACAACGCTATGGGTGGTTCAATCTCTAGGCCTGCTAGGACCTAAAAGGATCATCTCTCCCCACAAAAAAATTCTTGCTGTTATTAAAGGAAAATGAATTAAATGTAAAGGTCTTTGAATTCAACTTTCTCCTAAACCCAGCAACAAGAGTCCACCTAAGAGATAAAGAAAACCCTTCTCTTTTCCAGGCTTCTAGTTAAGATTTCTTGAATACAAGTATTACTTTGTGAAATTTTGCATTTCTTTCTTTAATTTTATCCAAATCATTGGTCCAATAACAGAAATAGTGACTGTTAATAGGGGGAATATGAGAGCAACAGTGTATAAGTTGATAGGTTGCTATGTGCAAAAAGAAAATTCTATTCTTTGAGCTTCTGATTTTCTTTGCAGGTTGGAACTGCAATCTTCAGGAAAAACAGGAATTTGACACCTGTTTTATGAAAATGACAATTAAAAAAAACCTGCTGGTTAACTCAAGTCCCTACATTGGCTGAGGTAATCTGTGTCTACAGGAGGTCAAGGCAGAAAAAGCAGGAATAGGGAGAAGTCTCATCTGTGACTCGTCAGCACTTCCTATCAAAGAGATTACTATCAAATGTCATCTGTTTGTGCTGACAAATGACTAGGGAAGTGTCTCTGTAGGGCTCTGTTTCTCTAAATCGTTTGCAACACATTGAATGGATAAAATGTCTCCTTTCTAACTAGGCAAGAGGAAGCTCAAACTGGTTTTTACCCTCCTGCCTGACAAAAATTCTGCACGCTGCTCTTGTTAAACACCCCCACCACCAATGTGCAAATTGATTGCTTGGAAAGCACCAGAGCATTTGTTCCACATAGCACTGGTTAGAGGCTTTTACAGAAAGGTTTCAAAAATACTGAGTATAAATAGCAAAAATGTAGCAGCATATATATATATATAAAAATTTTTTTTCTGTACAGACTACTCATTTCCCAGAAAAGGAAAGAGTGGAAAATATTAGGTTGAAATTTACAATGACTACAGTAGTCTCAGTGTGCTTTCCAGCAGAGATTGATTTGATAAGGCAACATACACTGAAATTAAACCAAACATGCACAGTCAGATTTATTGTCTCTGAAATGTAAACTCATCTCTCTACAATGTTAAAATGCAACAAGAAAATATACAAAGAATTTTTTTAATGTCTCATTTCCATTTATCAAATGGGTTCTTGTTGTAATAAGAAACTGTATTTTTCAGCTGAGTGGACAGAATCCCATTTGGGAATCTGAAAAAGAAATGACCTGGAAATAGATGGCATACTCAGCTAGATCAAATCAAGCTTGGGAGATAAGCAACAGCCTGGGAGATTTTTAAAACACAGGACTGGGTTTAACAACATCAGGAGTTGGCAAATAAAAGACTACACAAGACAGAACCAGGACAGTAGGTGAACTGAATGGAGACAGTCACAGACTGAAATGATGGTGGAAAGTTTCTTTTGCCCCTCCCACTATTTCCTTCCTTGTTCTTGTTTTGAGAAAAAAACAAGCCAACAAAAAAGGGTGAGAAGANGAATTTGACACCTGTTTTATGAAAATGACAATTAAAAAAAACCTGCTGGTTAACTCAAGTCCCTACATTGGCTGAGGTAATCTGTGTCTACAGGAGGTCAAGGCAGAAAAAGCAGGAATAGGGAGAAGTCTCATCTGTGACTCGTCAGCACTTCCTATCAAAGAGATTACTATCAAATGTCATCTGTTTGTGCTGACAAATGACTAGGGAAGTGTCTCTGTAGGGCTCTGTTTCTCTAAATCGTTTGCAACACATTGAATGGATAAAATGTCTCCTTTCTAACTAGGCAAGAGGAAGCTCAAACTGGTTTTTACCCTCCTGCCTGACAAAAATTCTGCACGCTGCTCTTGTTAAACACCCCCACCACCAATGTGCAAATTGATTGCTTGGAAAGCACCAGAGCATTTGTTCCACATAGCACTGGTTAGAGGCTTTTACAGAAAGGTTTCAAAAATACTGAGTATAAATAGCAAAAATGTAGCAGCATATATATATATATAAAAATTTTTTTTCTGTACAGACTACTCATTTCCCAGAAAAGGAAAGAGTGGAAAATATTAGGTTGAAATTTACAATGACTACAGTAGTCTCAGTGTGCTTTCCAGCAGAGATTGATTTGATAAGGCAACATACACTGAAATTAAACCAAACATGCACAGTCAGATTTATTGTCTCTGAAATGTAAACTCATCTCTCTACAATGTTAAAATGCAACAAGAAAATATACAAAGAATTTTTTTAATGTCTCATTTCCATTTATCAAATGGGTTCTTGTTGTAATAAGAAACTGTATTTTTCAGCTGAGTGGACAGAATCCCATTTGGGAATCTGAAAAAGAAATGACCTGGAAATAGATGGCATACTCAGCTAGATCAAATCAAGCTTGGGAGATAAGCAACAGCCTGGGAGATTTTTAAAACACAGGACTGGGTTTAACAACATCAGGAGTTGGCAAATAAAAGACTACACAAGACAGAACCAGGACAGTAGGTGAACTGAATGGAGACAGTCACAGACTGAAATGATGGTGGAAAGTTTCTTTTGCCCCTCCCACTATTTCCTTCCTTGTTCTTGTTTTGAGAAAAAAACAAGCCAACAAAAAAGGGTGAGAAGAAGAAAGGAAATAGGAATGAAATGCATATGAAAGAGATGAGAAAGATCACTAAAAGAGGATAGGAGGAAATTGCTGAGCCCTTGTGGCACATCAGTGAAAGAGGATTACTTACTGATGGCTATTTCCTGAAGCTTTACAC
The DNA here is from genome assembly GCA_013401355.1 of Ceyx cyanopectus. Taxonomy (NCBI): domain Eukaryota; kingdom Metazoa; phylum Chordata; class Aves; order Coraciiformes; family Alcedinidae; genus Ceyx; species Ceyx cyanopectus. The sequence continues at coordinate 7,933 of VYZU01019360.1, read as the reverse complement.
TGAAATAACACACTGCTCAAGCTTTAAGTCTAACTTGCACTGAGAGAAAATTCTATAGCAGCAGATGTTTGTTGCACCTTTTACATCACTAATTCATCTTCAGAGAGTGCAGCACAATAGTGAAACCAAACAGCATTTTCAGGTAAAAGCAAGTGGCACGGAGGAGTGTATTTTCAGATTGCAGTCTCAGAAATAGCAGGACTTTCTCCCCAGAATCAGTCAGCTGTAGAAAATGTTCTCACTCCCTTAAACATAACAGGCCATAAGAAACATAAAAGGTTTAAATTGCAACTTCACTGCAGAAATGGGGACGCAAAGCAAGTATTAAAAATAAAAAAGCAAAAGAAATGAATCTGACTTGCAGAGCCATGTAAGGACAGCACGCCCCAAACACAGGACAAATCTGAATGTATGTTAACAAATGGATGGGCACCATTCCTGACTCCTTTTGAAGTTTAATTATTTAAAGCAGCCTGACTTAGAAAGCTATTTAGAACTGTGATCTTTTGACTGTATTGTGAAATACAGATTATTTAGCAGTCCACAGAAGGCACAATTTACTAGTGATGATGGTATTAGACCTATTAAAAGAAGAATACTCTTATGATCTCAAATTGTTCATAGCCTACTGACCCTGAAGAGCTAGGAAACAAAAGCTAGCTAAGAATCTAACAGTTGAAAGGAAGCATTATTAATTTTATGATGAACATAATTAATTCTTAGCATCTAGGCAGTGCTGTGAAACAAGCCTGCCTCTGATCACTGCTTCCATGAAAGAAAACTATCCAATGTCTATGCATTATTAGAAGTTGGTAGCATGCAAATAAATGTAACACCCCCTAAACACCCATTGAACAGATGACTACTGCTGCATTTGCCTTTGAAACGTACGATAAAAAAAGTTTTTCTATTTTTTATTCTACTTAATCTTAATTAAAAATGGATTTGAATGAGGCACAATAAGGCTAAGGCTTGGAGGTTCAGAGCTGCTCTTGGAGGAACTAGAATGCCACCATCTCCATACTGTGATGAATGCAACTATGCAAATCTTGTTTTTTAAGCTGAATTAATCTCAAATCTTTAATTTACAATAGGCTTTTGTCATTACAAATAAAATTATGTAATGAAGGAAGATCATCTCAGAAATATGATGAGATGGTCCCTGAGTGGTTTAAAACTCACCAGACTTCTGAATTAAGGAAGGTCAAACAATAATTTGTAAATAAGTCATTTCCTTTTCAGAGATTTATACTACTTAAATATAATTTAAAACCAGCTGTGAGTAGTAAGCTGATAAATATGAAATGTCTCAGCAACAAATGATATACAAAAGAATTTCTTCAAGCACACATCTCCAGAACTTTAAACTAGGAAGACAGGTAACAACAACGACCTCATTTTTAAGAGTGGTCACCTTAACTAAATCTCTTAGACCTTTATTTGCATTGTAAATAAATATCTGAAATTAAAAAAAATAATTATTGTTATGGAATGCTTTGAGTCAGGTAAGTTTCTGCTGCTGAAAGAACAAATCAGACAGTAAAATCTGTATGACTGACAAAACCAAAAACCTGTTACACTCTGCCTCTTTGGCATTTTACCTAGCCTAGTATTTTAGATGTGTTCCCCATGGTGTAGGATCTGCTCCTTCATAGGACGGAAAGCCAAAAAGACTTGGTAAAACCAATTGTTTTTGTGACTAGATCATTGGTGTGAGACCAATGTCTTCCACACTAGCAGGAAAGCAATTCATATGGGGTAGTCTTATTGCTGCTGCATTGAGCTACCATGGCACAAATCAGCAACACCACCAGAATATTACTGAATAATTACTGATAAATTCAGAAGAAACAGAATGCCATACTAATTCAGATGTGTAAAAGGGGTTCAAAAATTCTTCCCTCCTGATCTAAAAAATTATGTAGTAACAGAAGTCAAGATTAAGAAAAGCTTTGACTGTTGTCAAGATAGTAGTATTTTATGAGCACAATCAAGAGACCAATTAGCCTCATAGAAATACAAACTTTTCATAGTTACAGTCCTAACTCTTGTAGTCAACTTTGAACTGATTACAAAGATCAGCAGATTCTCAGTATATGGCACTAGCTCAACCTCTTTAATGCTGCAGGATGAGATGTATGTAACAAAGGATTATTTGGTGTGCCTGCTTTTAAGTTTGTATTTTGCAATTAGATATTATTATTTTCATTTTTTAGGTGATGAAGCTTAGGCAGGTAAAAGACATGGCTACATTCATCCAGTACCTTAACTGGGCTAAAAAAAAGTGAAAAATCTTGACTTTCAAATAGCTGCCTAAGACTTCTTTTTTTGTGATCTCCCAGTATCACCTGTGCTTTGTCTTCAACTTGTGTAGAAGGTGCCTTAATTGTCCCTGCCTGAAAGGGCTATCTTCTGTGGTGGAGCTGCCACACCAGGAAGTCCTTTCAGTCTTCTTGACCAGTAGATAGATTTCCCAGAGTTGCCTTTCATGAACAGGTAGGCCTTCCTATGCTAATGTAGCCCTATCACTACACATGCAGCTCCTTTGGTGTCTGTCCTTGCCCATAAAATTCTAGCCAGATAGTTCCTGTAGGGAGATTTAGTTGCCTGATATTGGAAAATCATTGTTTGTATCAGCAGTTCTCACAGGGATGGTTTTAAACATGTCAATTCTGTCTTCTGGTATCAGGGTGCTAATGAAAATAAAGCACATTTTACACATCATGCTCAAACAGAGTCTAAGAGAGTTACAGTGAAGTGCTATGCTGTTGGATACACTGTTAAGCTGATCTCTCTGTGTATGTGCAGTTCAGTAGTGCAGTTTTNAAAAAAGAGTTGGGGTTACAAGTGCAGAGAAAATGTCATAATCATAATTCTTTGGTTTTAACATTTCCTTTATCAACAAACTTTCTGTCACATCCTTTCTAAAGACAACAATTGATATGAGAAACTATGAATAAAAGGGAAAAGAACAGAAACTGTAAATGAAATAATGTAAAATATCAAAATAGTTATCAGATATCCTAAAGATCCAAAACTAAAGGAGGAAAGTTATCAGGTAAATAAAATGGAGTCCCAATTAAAACTAACATGAGCCCATGTCACAGTAATAAGGCTTACACTGCCATAGCAAGAAAAAGTTTAAAGATAACTATAATTAAAATGCAAAATTTTCTCAACTACAGTAAAAATTACGAAATAGAAGTATGAGAGAGCTCTTTCATTTGCAAAAAAGAAGCAGATGTTGCCCTTTCCTTTTCTAGTTCTGCCTTTTTCACAGCAATCTTGTGTCAAGGTTTGATCATCTTAATAAGAAGTTTTAAATGTGCAATTTGGTCCCAAATCAGTGAATTGAAATACAAAATAATTGTCTAAAGATAGAAATGCTGTATTTGGAAAAGCAGTGTTAATGAGCTTAATATGAAGAATTTTATATATCACATAAAGCACAAAAGAAAGTATACAAAACTGTAATATTGTTTATAGTACAACTTAAATTAACTTCTCAGTTTGTTATCAGAGTAGTTTTCTACAACATAGAACACAAAGGGGGACATAAGATTTTGCTCTGATATGATGAATAGTTTTTTATTCTTCGGGCAGTCTAATCAGATTAGCTAACCCAATATTGGTTTTATAACTGAATACTTCAGTAATGTAATTCCTATTACAGAACTGGTGTGGGGTTTTTGTTGTTTTGTTT
>VYZU01019358.1:5164-24273 GCA_013401355.1 Ceyx cyanopectus | reverse complement strand
TCAGTTTTTTTAACTAAGTAGAGCTATGTGTTTGTATATGTCTGTAGAAGACAAAAGCAGCTTTGTGCTCCATAGACATAAATCCAAGGTCATCTAAGAATCATCATCAGTGTTGCTAACCTTTCAGTAAGGATCAGTGCTAGTAAGGGTTTAGATTTATGTGAAGACTCAGTGTTTCATATATAGCAGCATTCACCTAGGAACTCAGAAATATTATCTACAGACCTCTGGTTGTTTCTTCTAGTTTTGAAGCTAGATGAAGTAAAGTTAAACCCGATGTTTATCCTACTGTTTAGTTGAAGGATATTTGTGTGCTCTGAGCAGTACAGAAACTGAGACCAAACAGTATAAATAATTCCTACTGAAAGTTTTAAAGTGTTGTGCCTAACATAGCCATGAGCTATGAGATCTGGTAAATGATCATCAGTGCCATTGTGGGCAGAAGCACTTCCACTTAATGCTTTTTTTTTTTAATTTTTTCTCTCTCTCCAGATGCAGCAGTTGTTCCATGAAAACTACGAGCACAACCGCAAGGGTTACATTCAAGATCTTCACAACAGCAAGATTCACACAGCCATAACACTTCATCCCAACAAGAGACCCGCCTACCAGTACAGGCTCCACAACTACATTCTGAGTTGCAAAATTTCCGAACTGCGCTACAGGACCATCCAGCTCCATAGAGAAAGTGCCCTGATGAGCAAGCTCAGTAACAGTGAAGTTAATAAGGAAGATCAGCAACTGGGAGTGCTGCCATCTTTCAACCATTTCCAGCCACGAGAAAGGAATGAAGTAATTGAGTGGGAGTTCCTGACAGGAAAATTTCTTTACTCAATGGTGGAGAACCAGCCACCCCGGCAGAGCCTGAGCAGCATTCTGCGGGCTGCATTGGATGATACCATGATGCAAGTCATGGAAATGATAAATGAGAACTCTAGGTCTAGAGGAAGGCTCATTGATTTCAAGGAAATACAGTACGGCTACCGCAGGGTAGACCCTCTGCATGGAGTGGAGTACATCCTGGATTTACTGCTTCTGTACAAAAGGCACAAAGGAAGGAAAGTTACAGTTCCAGTGAGACGCCATGCTTACCTTCAGCAACTGTTCAGCAGACCTTTCTTCAAAGAAGCAGAGGAGCTTGATGTAAGAAGCTTGCTGGAGGATGCCAACACTGACACTCAATCTTTCTCTCTTCTTTCAAATTCTTTAAAGCTTTTTCCCTCATCGTTCCAAGGCACCAAAGACACTGGGGGACACAGTGACAAAAAAATACATATTCTTGTCCCTCTCACAGGAAGATACGACATTTTCTTGAGATTTATGGATAACTTTGAGAAGACTTGTCTGATTCCCAGCCAGAATGTAAAGTTGGCAATAATTCTATTCAATTCCGAGTCAGGCCAAGACTCCAGCAAACACATAGAGCTAATCAAGGAATACAGCATTAAGTATCCTATGGCAGATATGACCCTGATCCCTATGTCAGGAAAGTTTTCTAGAGGTTTAGGTCTTGAAATGGCCTCATCTCAGTTTGACAATGACACTTTGCTGCTGTTCTGTGACGTTGATCTGGTATTCACTCCAGACTTCCTCCAGCGATGCAGAGATAACACTATTCAGGGAGAACAGGTTTACTACCCTATCATCTTTAGCCAGTATGATCCAAAACTAATTTATGGAGGCAACCCTCCAGCTGACAGTAGCTTTGTTTTCACAAAAAGAACTGGGTTTTGGAGGGAGTATGGATTTGGAATTACCTGTATTTACAAAAGTGATCTACTTACTGCTGGTGGATTTGATACCTCAATTCAAGGCTGGGGACTTGAGGATGTAGACCTCTTTACTAAAGTGATATCATCTGGCTTGAAGGCTTTCAGAAGTCAAGAAGTAGGAGTGGTCCATATATTCCATCCAGTTCATTGTGACCCCAGTTTAGATCCCAAACAATATAAAATGTGCTTAGGGTCAAAAGCAAGCACATTTGCCTCTACCACACAGCTCGCTGAACTCTGGCTACAGAAACATTTGGGTGTCAGGTACAATCGAACTCTCTCCTGACATCTCAGCCTCTTTGACCTTTTAAGGGGAGTTTACCTCATTATTGTTAGTACTATTTGATTTTTCTGTCATAGTTTTAAACTCCCTTCTCGTTGTCTTCCAAAGACCTCAAATGGGATGAGTCTGCCGTTCACTGATGTTTGTTATACCTACTGAACTGGTGAGGTGAACTCCTTCATATTTCCTTTATTTGAAATTTAGTCAAGTCACAGCAGTCATATGGTCCCATGGAGCACATCCATCACAACAGACTGCACCAGAACATCTTTGGGATGCAGTATCATCTTTGTTGCATTTCTCAGATTTAAAGTGATACAAATATTTACTGGTGAAGTTACCACAAAAGTGCTTTATGCTTATTCTGGGGATGGAACTCTATAAGATAAACTTAAGTTTTATAATTTATATGAAGACTTATATGTATAAATGCTACTTTTCTTCATCTTTAGAATTTTTAACATAAATAAATATGATTGTACATTTATTTAAAAAAAAACAACCAAAAAAACCCAAAAACAAACCACAACNTTTTTTTTTTTAATTTTCTCTCTCTCTCTCCAGATGCAGCAGTTGTTCCATGAAAACTACGAGCACAACCGCAAGGGTTACATTCAAGATCTTCACAACAGCAAGATTCACACAGCCATAACACTTCATCCCAACAAGAGACCCGCCTACCAGTACAGGCTCCACAACTACATTCTGAGTTGCAAAATTTCCGAACTGCGCTACAGGACCATCCAGCTCCATAGAGAAAGTGCCCTGATGAGCAAGCTCAGTAACAGTGAAGTTAATAAGGAAGATCAGCAACTGGGAGTGCTGCCATCTTTCAACCATTTCCAGCCACGAGAAAGGAATGAAGTAATTGAGTGGGAGTTCCTGACAGGAAAATTTCTTTACTCAATGGTGGAGAACCAGCCACCCCGGCAGAGCCTGAGCAGCATTCTGCGGGCTGCATTGGATGATACCATGATGCAAGTCATGGAAATGATAAATGAGAACTCTAGGTCTAGAGGAAGGCTCATTGATTTCAAGGAAATACAGTACGGCTACCGCAGGGTAGACCCTCTGCATGGAGTGGAGTACATCCTGGATTTACTGCTTCTGTACAAAAGGCACAAAGGAAGGAAAGTTACAGTTCCAGTGAGACGCCATGCTTACCTTCAGCAACTGTTCAGCAGACCTTTCTTCAAAGAAGCAGAGGAGCTTGATGTAAGAAGCTTGCTGGAGGATGCCAACACTGACACTCAATCTTTCTCTCTTCTTTCAAATTCTTTAAAGCTTTTTCCCTCATCGTTCCAAGGCACCAAAGACACTGGGGGACACAGTGACAAAAAAATACATATTCTTGTCCCTCTCACAGGAAGATACGACATTTTCTTGAGATTTATGGATAACTTTGAGAAGACTTGTCTGATTCCCAGCCAGAATGTAAAGTTGGCAATAATTCTATTCAATTCCGAGTCAGGCCAAGACTCCAGCAAACACATAGAGCTAATCAAGGAATACAGCATTAAGTATCCTATGGCAGATATGACCCTGATCCCTATGTCAGGAAAGTTTTCTAGAGGTTTAGGTCTTGAAATGGCCTCATCTCAGTTTGACAATGACACTTTGCTGCTGTTCTGTGACGTTGATCTGGTATTCACTCCAGACTTCCTCCAGCGATGCAGAGATAACACTATTCAGGGAGAACAGGTTTACTACCCTATCATCTTTAGCCAGTATGATCCAAAACTAATTTATGGAGGCAACCCTCCAGCTGACAGTAGCTTTGTTTTCACAAAAAGAACTGGGTTTTGGAGGGAGTATGGATTTGGAATTACCTGTATTTACAAAAGTGATCTACTTACTGCTGGTGGATTTGATACCTCAATTCAAGGCTGGGGACTTGAGGATGTAGACCTCTTTACTAAAGTGATATCATCTGGCTTGAAGGCTTTCAGAAGTCAAGAAGTAGGAGTGGTCCATATATTCCATCCAGTTCATTGTGACCCCAGTTTAGATCCCAAACAATATAAAATGTGCTTAGGGTCAAAAGCAAGCACATTTGCCTCTACCACACAGCTCGCTGAACTCTGGCTACAGAAACATTTGGGTGTCAGGTACAATCGAACTCTCTCCTGACATCTCAGCCTCTTTGACCTTTTAAGGGGAGTTTACCTCATTATTGTTAGTACTATTTGATTTTTCTGTCATAGTTTTAAACTCCCTTCTCGTTGTCTTCCAAAGACCTCANCATAAACATCAAAGGATGGACTGGCACTCAAAGACACGTGGGAAACATTTGCCAAAGCTAAATACAGTCTTAGAAGAATTTCACTAGTAGAGTAAGAATTCTTCTGAATATGCCATTAATAGTGGCGCAATAGATCTAGCTGACACATTGGAGGTGGTGAGCTGCGTTCAAATGCTTTGCTACACAAAAAATGGCACTTATTTGGGGATTGTTACATACTCAGGACACCATGCAGTAAATAAAAGTTACAAATTACACTAACTGTGCTATAAAACGCAGTGCACATTAAATGACATATAAGAAACATGCACATGTGCACAGTTAGGAAAGTGCATAGAGGATTCAGCCTTGTTGCAGAATAAATATTTGAGAGTTTTACAGTTCTTCATAGAATCACAGAATTGTTTCAGTTGGAAGAGACCTTTAAGGTCAAAAAGTCCAACCGATAACCCAGCAGTGCCAGGTCACCACTAAACCATGTCCCTCAGCACCACATCTCTACAGCTTTTAGATCCCTTCAGGAACTGTGGCTCCACCACTTCCCTCGGCAGGATGTTCCAGTGCTTGACAACTCTTTTTTTTAATTATTTTTTTTTTACTTTTTTCCCATGAATATTGGTACTCAGTAGCAATTAATTGTTAAAATTAAAATAATTGTAGAATAATTATTTAAGTTTCAGAATTTACTTTTGCTGGTCAAAGTTTCTTGCCAATATATTTATATTAGTAGAGGTTATTAAACTGTGTTAGGATTTATCTCTCTGGACAGCCTGAAGTTGTCATGTTGTAGATTCACAGAGTACAGTATTTAAAATGATACCAACATGAGAAATAATACCATCAATTTCTGTATTTAAGATAAATTGTTTATATAGGGGTACATATGTGTGTGTGTGCGTGTTGTGCACGTGTGTATATCCCTATATATATATATGGAAATGGAGAGAGTCATTTCAAGGTATGTTCCTCTTTTCAGTTCAGGCAGTGATTTGTTATAGTCATTGTCATTATTGCCATATCCTTGGAATGTTTCACATTATACTGTGGTAAAAACTCAAAGGCATCCAAGAAATAATCAGAAGTCAGCCAAACTTAAATGAATACAGTTGGTGCATCTAATAACCTCAGTACCCTTGATTTCAAACTGTATTTCAAGTGGAGCTGAGCAGGAAAAAGCAAGCAATTACTCCATTTAAGTTTGTAAGCTTTCCAGCTATATCTGATCCTTCTGTGTTTCCATTCAAAAAGCAGCTAAGACATTGGAATTAACTGGCACATCTATTGGTGTGAAGATATCCTGACAATTTTCCTAAGGCTGAAGGAGGATGTGTATGTCAGTTACTGTCTCCCAGCCACGGTCCTCTGTCCTGGATTTACCACCCAAGGAAAAAGGCATCCCTGAGGAGTGAATAACCTCAAAGAAGTGGCCGTAGCTTTCTGTATGCTTTCCAAAAGGTCATCCCCTTTGCCTTGGAAAAGGAGTAATTGTGGTAGATAAGAAGAGATAGAAGGTAATTCACACTTGCCTGCCCTCCCTAAGAAGAGCTCCTGGCTTGATATTCTACTGGAGGCTTTTTCCTTGCTAACACAGTATTGTTAGCTCAGCTATCTGGAGAAAGTAGAATTCAGTATTACTTAAGAAATAATTCTTGGAAACCTCGCTTTATATTGAGCACAGAGGTCACATATTGTTCAGTAAGAGAACCAAGAACAAGGAACATGCCATTTTTATTTTCTCAATGTGGATTAGCTGGTGCAGCTCAGATTGTAAATTTCAAAAACTGAATGCCTTTTGATAAATGTTTGTGATGATTTCATAAACATGAGAAATAAAAAATAATTACAAAGACATCTAAGAAAATCATAGTCTGCTGGGATGGATTCCAGCGCTTATTTTTATTCTTTAACTTAGAGACCAGAAAGTATTTGCTCAGCTCAAAGTAAAATAGTAGATTAGAACAAAAAAAGAAACCAGTCATTCAGTGGGGATAAACATGTATACAGAGGGCTTGCAGGATCAGGTCCTACATGTTAGAAGCAAAATGCTAGTATTTACCAGTACAAATATTTATTTAGTGTCTGACCGATTCATTTGTTTATATGATGAATTACTTTGTTAAAAACCTGATTATAAATGTTTATTATTAAANATTAAAAGAAAACAAAAGCACAAAAGTGTTAGAGTAATGTTATGGATGTATACATTAAGATGGGAATGTCTGTGCTAATCAACTGTTTGTTTTTGTCTACTCTGAATCATAATCTTGATTGTAAAATGAAATTTCTATGTATATTATGTCCCTTTGTAAATGCATAACTAATTAATTCACAATAGAACATTATGACCAAGTTTTCCCCAAACCTCTTCACCCTGGGAATAGTTTCCCTGTTTCATTACTGGGAAGTGGGTTGCAAGATGCTCACACTTTGGCTTTTCAGACACAGTCTTTCTTAAAACTGTCAGCAATCCCTGCACAGAAGCCACAGACATCCCCACAACAGCCTCCACTCTGACATGTTTTCTCATTCACAGTATGATTCCCATTATTCTCATCACAATATTTTACATTAACAGAGCTTTTACATATTCTGGATGAAAGTAAAACATCAGATTGGTCATCCTAAGACTTGCTGAGTGTACTATGCATCAGGGCTCTGGTTCTCAAGTCAGAGAAAGGCAGAGAGGCAGGGTGGAGGCATCAGGCTCAGCCCATAAGCATTGGCACCTTCTGTCCGAGTCTTTTCCTTGCTGCCACAAGAGCTGCCAGATGCCTGTCTCTCCTTGGAGCTGAGAACTGGCAGCACAAGCCAGCACAGGAGAACTGCTTTTACTGCTACCAGCTGCTCTTGGGTAGCAAAAACACCATTTCAATCAGGGCTTGGAAGGAGTGAAACAAGAGTGTGGAACTGAGATTTCAGTGGGTTGGGCCAGCATGGTGTCTTGTGCAGATCCTGTGTCTCCCCATTCCCAGATGGAAAAGGAGTCTGGTCCAACACATTTTGCCTGTTTTCTCTCAAGTACACTGTGAAGGAAGGAGCAAAATCATCAGTCCTACTGGCCTAGGGGGCCTGAACCATGCAGTTGTAGTCCTGCCATATTATGGAACATATGGGGAAATTGGTGCAAAATGGTCTTCCAAAAAAAGCAGTACAGAGGCACCTTCTGCACTCACCAAAGACCAGGAGGATGTGCACAGAATTGCCTTTCGGAGCCTTTGTACCAACGTTTGCTTAACAGTGTCTCAAGGCTCCTGCAAAAATTGTAATGCCAGTAAAATGGCTCATAGTAGTTACTGCAGATGCCCAGGAACTGTGGAGACTCCCAAGGAGCATCATTTAACAAACACTTATTTAAAGAGAGCAAATAAGCAACTTAAACTTCTTTTGGTTTAAGTAATTCTAGTGATTAGTTAAAATGTAGTTTTCCACACAGAAGATTGTGCTCCAAAGAACAATGATCTAAGATCTAACAAAGATTTTAAGATCTAACAAAGCACATGTGCATTCTACATCTGGGTTTCCTGCAACTTTGAATCTTAAGTTTCTCTGGAATGGAGTAAGAATTGGTGAGCTACTGACTGGAGGAAAGTTTTGTGTTTCTGCTCTATTTTTAAAAGAGACATGGAGAAGAAAACAAAAAATAAATGCCTGTGGTAGACACAGACGAAAATCAGACATGTTGTGAGGGTAGCAGTGATAATTACGATACTAAACTGCAGGACACTTGTTTCACATAAGTCTATTTACAATAACTGAATACCACTGAAGGCTATACTCTGTCGTATATCTGTAAGTGACATGTAAATTTACATCAACCCATTTTTGTTTCATTTCTTAGAATAATTTTCTTTACATTTTCTTTTGTCAGCATTTACTTGCTTGCTTAATAAGCTGCCTTTACAGACTCAATCTCTCCTTTTTATCTTCTTTTTTCCTGAGGTTTTCACAGTTGCAGTATATATTTCTAAAGAATTTCAAATTTTTTTAGCTAGCATAATATTTCTGTTATTATTTTATGTCATTGCCACCAAACTGCTGAACTAGAGTATTTTGTTGAATGAGTTTCCAGACCTGCTTCACTTTGATTCCATTTGCCTGCTACTGTAACTTAAAAGTGTCCTGAGTATTATTAATTATCCTTTCCTCTGGTCCTTTCACACTAGAATTCCACCCAGGCAAGAAACTTTCCAGTCTTTAAGTATAGGAAAATGAACAGAATCTGGGGATTTTCTTGATTCTCTTTTCTCTGTTTGACTTTTTTTTTTTTTCCCCATCAAATATTTTTTCTATATTTCCAGAAGCATAGTTAGCAGTTTCAAAAATTTAATAAAATTAATGATGCTTATTAAGATGTAAGACAGTACATATATGGACTATATGATACAAATTGTAATTTTACATCCTCGTTTTCTAGGCACCTAACTATTCAACAGATGTTTGACATTTATAGGAATTTTGAAAATAAATTAAAGGCATTTAGTGTTTACGTAGCATTAGTGGAAAGCTTAACCATGTCGACAGAGATTAAAATAGATGCTCTAGTCTGATGGGTTTTGTTTCTTCTGTAGTGCTAATGGATCTCCTCAGCTCTGCACAGGATGCCTGCCATGTGGTAGTGTTCTCTACAAAGCAGCCATGTCTAGCAATGATTTTTAGTGACTTTAAAGCTATGGACATAGCATCCAGCTTCATACAGCTGGCAAGACATAAACATATGAGACACTGATCCTCAGATTCAGAGGGACTCTGGTGTGGTATAATCAGATGGTAGGTACATATGTAAAATACATCTGCTGCCACAACTTGCAGGCACAACCACTTAAGGCTTCTCTTTAAAAAGGAGGCCCCAGCAATGTAATGGACTCTGGGAAAATATTCCTAAAAGATACGTGTGGTAGCTAACGTAGGTACAAAATACTTAGGACAGGTAAATTACCTTTAGGTGATTGCATCAAAAGAGATAGAATACAATGAATGATGAATAAAAATGCTTGTGCTTGAGATCATGAATGTTTTCATTATTGGTTATTTGGGAAAGCTTCATGATTTGCCCTTGCTGAGCGTAATATGGCACAATAAACACACTCCCCAACGCGGAAGAGAAAAGGAATAAGGGAGACTTCACGATTAGAAAAGGAAACTAGAACCATTTTAATGAAAATAAATAAATAAATAATGGAATGTATACAAATATGCACTGAATCAGTACCGAACCCAACCCCCCTGATGATAGTTACATCACTGTCACTGATGCTGTGGAGTTGGCACAGGGAGAGTCCCAGGCTGGGCCCTGCAGCAGACAGGAGCTGTGTTCAGGAGCTGGATTCTGGCACTGGGTTCAGGAACACACCGATTGGGATCGAAGGCAGTATGGAGGCCTCAAGAGTCCTCCTTTGTGTTCCGAGGGAGAGAACCCCTCAAGAGAGAAAGAATGCCAATGGACAACACCCCAAGCTGAGATCCTTAGCTGGACCTAGCCAGCCTAACCCTGACCGTTTGGACCCCAGAGCTTTATATGCTGTACATGACATCTATATGGGCTGGAATCCTCGGTCAGTTTGGGGTCACCTGTCCTGTCCGCTTCTCCCTGCAGGTGCAGTCTTTCACTTTCTACACTCCCAGTGTGATACACAAGTTCTAGGAGTGGCCTATATCTGCATTCCAATCCTTGATAGTAACTTTGAACATAAAGTGTTATCACTGCTACAAGTAGGCACTGTCTGCAAAGCATGCTGCTGACTTCAGAAAGTGCAGTTAGAAAAACTGAGCTGAAAAGTAAAATCACTGAACAGATTTTTTTTTTGGTTCTCACTCAAACCAGGAGAGTGACAAATGGTGTTAAAACTTTTTCCTGTGTGGCAGGATGGGTAGGAATGATGTAAACCCAGAGAAGTGTGTGTCTTTGTTATATTGAGTAGAACACAAAACTTAGTTTAAGGTAAAACTCAGCTTTCCTTTTTTTCCTGAAAGCTATGTGCTTTGCTTTGCGTTCCATTTATATGTGCAGTGACAAATCCGAAAATCATCTGGAGCAGTACCTAAACTAGAGACCTTTCACACCTGTTTTGTTATGACCAGTGTAATAAGTTTAACTGCCAATTATTACTTTTTCCTGATCGTTTTTTAGACACAACAGACTTCATTGTTATTTAACTGCAAGTGAGGTCTTCATCATCTTTGTTCTATTTGTGCCTAAGATGCTATAGTCTTTCCATTGTAAATTCATATATTGCATGGTCATGTGGCATATCACTCTTTGAATGAGAAAAAGTTAATTTAAGTAAAGGCTTCTAGACAGTTATATACAGCTGCTGTAACCCTACAACCACAGCTATGATGTGGTTGAAATATAGCGTGGTCACCTATGGTCTTTTAATTGTTGCATTGATACAATGGTTTTGCTTGGTGAGAAATCCAGAATGAGTATGACTAAGTATTTTCTGTTGACAAAGCCAAGCAAATTTATTTAAATAATTGAAAGCAAGTGAGAGCCAAGCACACAGCATGTGCTGGTACTGGAGGGTATCCAGAGACTACAGGTGCTTTGTTTCAAATAAAAAAGTTATGGGAAAAAGTCTCTGGTAAAATTGAATGAGAAATGTGTTTTTTCTCACTTCAGAACTGCTGGTAGCAGAAGGTTCATATTGCTTGTAGAATTCTATCAGTCATAACTTCTGTCATGATCAACAGGTAGTTAATGGAAGGGCACAAGGATCTTGAGATCAAGTTTTTGCCTGAAAGGGAGCCTTCTCTAGGAGAAACATGGGGCTGGGCAAAGAAAGGAGAATGCAAGGAACTGAAGATTCACTGAAGAGCTACAGTAGATTTAACTGATGAGCATTGGGTGCAGAATGTTTTGCAATGATGTTAGAGAAACATGGGAAACATGTTACAGGAAACATTTCTGCAGCACTGCATCCCATTTTTTAACCTGCTGGGATTAAGGAGAGGGGTAGAGAGCACCCTCAGCAAGTTTGCTGAGGACACCAAACTGGGAGGAGTGGCTGACACAGCAGCAGGCCGTGCTGCCATTCAGAGACACCTGGACAGACTAGAGAGCTGGGCAGGGAGAAATTTAATGCAATTTATTAAGAGCAAGTGTAATGTGCTGCATCTGGAGCACAACAACTCCATGTATCAGTACAGGCTGGGGGCTGATGTATTAGAGAGCAGCTCTGGAGAAAGAGACCTGAGGGTCCTGGTGGACAGAAGAATGACCATGAGCCAACAATGTGCCCTTGTAGCCAAGAAGGCCAATGGCATCCTGGGATGCATTAGGAGAGGTGTTGCCAGTAGGTCAAGAGAGGTTCTCCTCCCCTTCTACTCTGCACTGGTGAGATCTCACCTCGAGTACTGTGTCCAGTTTTGGACACCCCAGTTCAGAAAAGATAGAGATTTACTGNGGTCAACACAGGGAAGAACTTTTTCTCAGTAAGAGTGACAGAGCTCTGGAATGGGCTGCCCAGGGAGGTTGTGGAGTCTCCATCTCTGGAGACATTCAAGACCCGCCTGGATCTGTTGCTGGGTGACTTGGTCTATGTGATCCTGCTGTGTCAGGGGGGTTGGACTAGATGATCTTCTAGGTCCCTTCCAACCCCTAATATCTGTGAATCTGTGAATCTGTAAAATGACAAGCTAATATTAAACTATTGCTACCTTTGTTTTTTAGTTGAGCCTAAAGTACCTATATTTGTTTTCATGTTGATTTTCCCTCACACTGCATGGTAAATATCTATTCCAATGCTTTGTAACCAGTATTTTCTTTTTCTGGACACAGTAATAAGATGGAGAGACATTTTTAGTACTAACTGCTGAAGTTAAGTGTAGAGAATTGACAATACTAATGCTATGGTACATCTTCTGAAAAATTAGAGCTTCTGCTCTACCTAAGTACTGGAAAAACTTAGAGGACTAAGAAGATCCATCAACTTTTTAGTATGGCCATGGCAAGGAATTACATTTTGAGCACAAATTTTGATGTGAGCTTATGCATTAAGCCTGAAATGATATATTTCAGTAAAATTATCTTTCAACACATTGTTACTTTATTCATACAGTAAGTTAGACATCGTAGTGATGTCACTGCTGTGTAAAATTGCTGAACTGCAGCACTTTGTTGAATTAGTTCCCAGCTCCATTGCAAGTCGTTTCCATTTGCCTGTCACTTCTTTTTAAACTGGGTTTTATTAGCACTTCCTTCAGTATCTTCTGACATCATGAGTTTCTTGTCAGGAACAGGAACACAAAACCTTTCCGAACTTTAAAATGCATCTCCAAAATTAGGGCTGATGCATACAAAATACTCTGATTCAGCAGATGTTGAAGGGCTCAGTGACATAGAGAACGAACCCTTGAAAACAGAGATAATGTTGAAGGTGGAAATGCTAAGCTTAGCTACTAAAACATCTATCAGATTTTGGGAGGTCATAATTTTATAATACTCTTCCCTGCTAATTTTTTTGACAACCAGGTAGCCTTATTACAGACTTGACTGCTAAGTGTTCTCCGAGGTGTAAAATTTGTGAAGAAAATTAAAATGCCAGGAAAGGTGTTTGGGAGAGAAATGAGGAAAAATGCACCCATATTTCTATTGCTACTGCATGACTGTTAGTGCTCCCAGAGTGGTGGGACCAACAAGACCTCTATAGGGCACCCTCCCATCTGTAGTGGAGTTGGGTTCCCTGAAAATGAATAAGCACCTTGCTAATAACTCTCATGCATGTGTATTGCACATATTTTACAGAATCCCATGCAGTCATGGAATGGCTGAGATGGGAAAGGACCTCTGGAGATCACAGAATCACAGAATCATTATGGTTGGAAAGGACCTCCAGGGTCATCAAGTCCAACCTTTGTCCTAGCATTTCTCTAGCCACTACACCATATCCTCAAGCGCCGCATATATTTGTTCTTTGAACACCTCCAGGGATGGTGACTCCACCACCTCCCTGGGCAGCCTGTTCCAGTGCCTAACTTCGCTCTCAGTGAAGAATTTCTTCCTAATACCCAATCTAAACCTCCCCTGACACAACTTGAGGCAATTTCCTCTCATCCTATCATTACTAATTTGAGAGAAGAGACCGACACCAACCTCGCTACAACCTCCTTTGATGTAGTTGTAGAGGCAATAAGGTCTCCTCTCAGTCTCCTCTTCTCTAGTCTAAACAAACCCAGTTCCCTCAGCAGCTGTTCATAGGGCATGCTTTCCAGCCCTTTCACCAGCTTCATTGCCCTTCTCTGCACCTGCTCCATCACCTCAATGTCCTTCTTGTACTGTGGTGACCAAAACTGGACAAAGTACTCAAGGTGCAGTCTCACAACTTCCGAGTAAAGGGGCACAATCACCTCCCTACTTCTGCTGATCACACCATTTCTGATACAGGGCAGGATGCCATTGGCCCTCTTAGCTACCTGGGCATACTGCTGGCTCATGTTCAGGTGGCTTTCGACCAACACCCCCAGGTTTTTTTCCGCCAGGCAGCTTTTCAGCCATTCCTCCTGATGAGGAGATCCAGATGATCTCATCCAAACCCCTGCTCAAAGGAGAACCACTTAGTGCAGGTTGCACATGACTGTGTTCAGCTGGATTTTTAATATCTCCACAAATGGTGAGTCCACAGGCTTAAAGGGAAGCCCATGTCTGTTTAACGAGACCCACTGGGCACTACTGAGGAGAGTCTAGCTTGTCTTCTTTATTCCCCCCATCAGGTATTTATACATATGAATAAGGTTGACATGAGACTTCTCCAGTCTGAACACTCCCCAACTCCTTCAGCCTCTCCCTGGACAACAAATGTTCCAATCCCTTAATCATCTTTGTGGCCTTTCACTGGACTCACAGCAGCGCATATGTATCTCCTAGTTGTGGGGAACCCAGAATTAGACCCACAGCTCCAGAAGTGTCTCACCAGTGCTGAGTAGAGGGGATCATTGCCCTCTTTCTACTGGTAGTGGTCTTATTGCAGGGCAGAAGGCTGTTGACCTTTGTTGCATTGGCACATTGCTGGCCTATGGTCTGCTGCTTGTCCACTGGAACCCAAAGTGTTCCTCTGCAAAGTTGCTTTCCAGTCTGCACACTGTTGCCTGGGATTATCCCTGACCATGACCAGAACTCTGCATTTCCCTTCTTTGAACTTCGTGAACTTAAATTCATGAACTTCAGCTTGTTTGCCTGTTTCTACATCCTGTCAATGTCCCTCTGAATGGTGGCACCCGCCTGCTATATTAATTATTCCTCCTAAATTTTGTATCACCTACAAGCTTGCTTAGAGTGCACTTGGTCTTATCATTCAGGTAATTAATGAGGATAAGAAGCAATACTGTCCCTGGTATTGACTATTTAAGTAGAGCACTAGTGACTGGCCTGGGTCTGAACTTGGGTCTGACCACTCAAATAGTTTTCAGTTGACCTCTGTCCAAGTCATAGAATCATAGAATGCACTGGGGTTGGAAGACACTTTTAAAGGTCATCTAGCCCAACCCTCTTGCAGTGATCAGGGACATCTTCAATTAAAGGTTGCTCAGAGCTCCATCAAGCCTGACCTTGATGTCTTGAGTGATGGGGGCTCCACCACCTCCCTGGGCATCCTGTTCCAGTGTTCCTCTACCCTCACAGTAAAGAACTACCCTGCTGTAGTTTAACACCACTGCCCCTCATGCTATTGCTACATATCCTAGAAAACAGCCCCTCCCCAGCTTTCTTGGACTTGTCAATATCACAGAGAGTGGATTGGCATCTACACCAGCAAATTCTCTCAGCACTCTGGGATGCTTCTCATCAGGTTCCATATACTTGTGTATCTGTATCTTCAGGTGCCGTGGGCGGCCATGAACCTGATCTTTAATTACAGTGAGAGGACCTTTGTCCCTATGAAGATTGAGGCAACAAGGTTGTTGAGAACCTCACCCTTCTCTTAGTATGTTCTTACCAGCTTGCCAGACTTGCTCATCTCTGTAAGACTTTGATGCAGTTGTCCACAGCAAACCTTAGGGATATGGGATGAAGACCCTCACTAGCACCCCATCCCTCTAACCATGGTTTGTCATCCCATAGCTCGTCACAGACAAGCCTGATATTTTTCTCCACCCCCTCCATATCTAGTTGAAAGCCCTGTCAAGCAGCCTGCAATCTCTTAAGCAAAGACCCACTGCACCCTTTGAGAAAGGTGTCTCCCATTTAATGTCAGCAAGCCTGATGCCATGTAGGCCATCCCATTGTTGGAAAACTCAGAATTGTGTCACTAGTACCAGCTGTAGAGCCGTCTATTAAGAGATTGGATCCATCTGTTACTTCTAATGTCACTGCCCACAACTGGAAGGAGAGACGAAAAAGAAACCTGTGCCCAGATTCCCACACCAACTGTCCCAAGATCCTGATGTCTCTTTTGATTGCTTTTGGGCTACAAGTCACAGCTTCCTCTACACCTAAATGGAAGATCAGTAATGGGTAATGGTCTGAGGACTGTACCAAGCTAGGAAGTTTCCTAGTGACATCCTTAACCCTGGCTCCAGGGAGACAGCAGACTTCCCCGTGAGAAGGTTCTACCCAACATATTAGACCCTCTATTCCCCTCAGACGGGAGCCACCTGCAACTATAACCCTTCTTTTCTTCCTTGTGGATGTGGTTTTCATATGGGAGGCAGGCTTTTCTGTCTGTGGAGACACCTCTGGTGTAGGCTGCCCATTGACTGCATCCTCATTTGGCTGGTCCTTCTCAACCAGAGCCTTATATCTGTTTTCCAGCAGCACTTGGGGTCTGAGGTGGAATGGCCTGCTAAATACCCAATAAACAACATCCCACATTGGTTTGCTGAAGGCCATCTGGTTGTCAGGCATGATTTCTTCCTTGAAAATCCATGCCAACTATTCCCAGTTACTTACATGTCCTTCATACATTTAGAAAAGATTTTTCACTCTTTCTTTAGGTGTTTATATACATTAATAGGATCCCTCCAAGCCTTCTCAAGACTAGGCAGTTCCAGCTGTCTTAAATTTTCCTCACAGGAGAATTATTTCACGACTTCCATCATCTTGGTGACCCTTTGAACTCTCTCCAGTGACTCCATCTCTCTCTTGTACTGGAGAGTCCCATACTGGACACATTACTGCAGATGTGGCTGAATCAGTGCTGAGGATCTCCCTAGACCTGCTGGCAACACTTCTCCTAATGTAGGCAAGGATTCTATTAGTTTGGGTTGGGGTTTTTTTGCCACAGATCAGTGCATAGTGCTGACCTGTGTTCAATTTTCTGTCTACAAGGATGCCCAAAGCCTTTTCTGCAAAGCTGATTTCTATCAGAGTGCATGCACTGGTGCACATGGTTGCTCCTTTCCAGGGGCAGATATTTGCACTTCTCCATTTTGAACTTTACGAATACCCTGTGAGCCCATTTCTCCAGCTTGTCAAGGTGCCCCTGGATGATAGCATGACCTCCTGATGTATCAGCCCTTCCTCCTAGTTTGTTGTTATCAGCAAAATCACTGCAGGTTCACTCTGCCACATCACTGAGATTTTCAATGATGATCTGGAACAGGACTGGACCCAGTACAGGCCGTTGAGCTAGACCGCTAGTAACTGGCCTCCAACTGGACTTTCTGCCACTCATAACCACCCTCTGGTCTTGGTCATTCAGTTTTCAACCCACCTTACTGTGGGCTTATCCATCTCACACATCAACAGATTTGCTATAAAGGCCAAATCCTGAAAGCAAATTGAATGGTGAGATGTGGGGAAATAAGTCATTGAGTAACTTGACTTTTTCCATGTCTTTTTGTCATAATGTCCTTTGCCCAATTCAGCAATGGACCTTCATTTTCCCTTCTCTTCCACTGGTGTAACATTGGCAGCCAGCTCTGTTACCTGTGCCACTTGAAGGGTCAGCTCGTGGTGGTTTTGGCTTTCCTCACCCACGTCTGAATGCTGGGACAGTGTCTTCCTATTTCTTATGGGTTATTTTTACCTGCTTTCACCTCCTATGGGGTTTAGTTTTGTTAATCCATGCAGGCCTGATTTTCAAATTATGCCATTCAGGCCATGTTCTCTTAGAAAGCACGTATTCCTCTCTAAGTTAGTAAACTGAAAGTGTCTTCATATGCAATTCCTACAACTAGAAACTCTGTTGGATTGTTAATTTATTTAAAACATCTGTGGAGTGAACATAGAGCTTTGGAACAGGCTGCCCAGGGGGGTTGTGGAGTCTCCATCTCTGGAGACACTTAAGACCCGCCTGGATCTGTTGCTGGGTGACTTGATCTAGGTGATCCTGCTCAGGCAGGGGGGGTGGACTAGATGATCTTCTAGGTCCCTTCCAGCCCCTAATATCTGTGATAGAGGTACAACCCAGCTACTGCAAGCTTCTGTTCAGGACCCGCCTTCCTGCAGAAGTAAGTAGGGATAAAAATGTCACAGGGAAAAGACCCAGGGATGAACACACAGAAGAGAAGTTTTTTATTTTGATATTTCTAAGAAAAAATGCAGTGCTGCTGTTGTTAAGAAGGCAGTTTACTGCGAGGACTGAACTGAGACAGTTCCTTGATGAGTTTAGCTACCAGTACAACCAGAGAAACATAAAAAACTGATAAATGGGAGACACTGCATATTTGGGATTTGAAAACCTGGGACTAAATCCAACTACAACTAAGTGGTGAATATATTTTTCCTTTTAATATTGTTTTATAATAGTATTAGGTGTTTATAGAAAAAAACTTTGCTTAACTTTGGTTCCTGCAAACCAAAGGGTAATAGCAATTTCCTGATGACAAAAGAAAATGCATTAAGGTGAATGTCACTGACATGGGTAGGAGAGGTTTTGTATATATTGCTATCTGTTTGGATTATAGAAATAAGAGAATATGTGTTTTGTCAATTCTTGAGTTTTCTTTCTTCTTATACAAAAATGAACAAAGGGCTCCTTCAGTTACTGCCCTATATAATCTCTTACGTTTTAGTCTATGCTGGGTCTTCTAGACTTGCTAAATGTGATAGTCATTACTAATGGCAACAGATATATGCCAAACTGATCTCCTCATGAGGCTGTCAAAACAGATTCACCCACAGACCAATAAAAATAAAAATTCTGGAGAGCAGCGAATGACCAATTAAATTATTGCTGGTGGCATTTAACAGTTATGAGGATGAAGTAATGACAGTTTGTGAAGGAATACCTCTAATACTGGAGCATCTGCTAGAACTCAATACAGAAGTGCTCTAAGGTTTCTTTTAACTAAAAAGCAACTGATCTTGTAATCACAAGGTGTACAGTCCTGATTATATAGCAGTTTCAGAATTTACAGTGACAACAGTAATACAGATTGTGTGTTTCACGTACCTCTGGAATTAGAGGACTTTTCCCTGTACATATACTCAGTGGTATATTCACACATCTTTCTGTCTAGATCTCTTATCTCATTTTGGCATGACTCAGACCACATAAAGCTGTCACCTAACTTCCAAACAGTCTTTGAGACCATGACAGCCCTAAAAAAGTATCATAAAGTTACCGTGACTCCTGCCTAGTGTGCAGCATCAGGGTGTGTGGCACACAGTTCCTGCTGTTTGAGATGGGAGCTCAAGTAGTACCACAATAATCTCAGAAAATAAGCAAAACGGAAGCGTTGGAAATGACACTTGCAGACAGTTTCAAGGAAGCCACTCATTAAGGTCACATTTGGACAGCACTGAAAATTTGGTTCTGTACCTACCTTCTAATGAAACAAAATGTTGCTTAGGAAAAAAGTATTTTAACACTGGCAACAAAGCATATTTAGATGTTCTACACATCTTCTCCTTGCAAAAGCATATCTTTTTTTTTTT
>VYZU01019357.1:153328-166946 GCA_013401355.1 Ceyx cyanopectus | reverse complement strand
TGTTTGGTTTTTTTTTTTAATTCACAGGGGTTTTTTATTTGGTTGTCTTCCTAGCTTTGTCATTTGTCTCATACATAAGCAACAAATGCTTTATGTAGTTTATCTGCATTCACACAGGATGTGCCCATGGCAATGAAGATTCTCTACAAATGCAATAATTTCTGAATCAGCCACCCCATTTCTGCAATGAAGTTATAGGTACAAAATCTTACTGGCAGTTTATTTCATTGTAAAAGCTTCATATAATTACCTGAATTATCTGCTTAATAAAGGATGCATTTAACAATCAGATTTTTGTTTTTCTTGTCAGCGTATTTCTTACTAGGGAATTCTCAAATTGTATTCATATGGGAATTTTATTCACCCACTCCTGAAATTCAGTGCTGAAAGAGAATCATAATTATTCAGCTTTGATGAAAAATCTGGGTACAAAGTCTCTTTCTCTGATAAAAATTGTCATGGCTCTCTACTGTCTGCGAATTGCAAACAGAACTAGACTTTAGGGAAGATCTTGCCTATGAAATATTCTGTGCTAAGCTTCACAGAGCACAATTTGTCTCACTCGGAAGAGTAGGGTTACTAGACTCTGCCAGTTTTGAACCTACAGTTCAAGGGAATCTAGGTTGGGTTTTTTTTTTTCAAACCTAGCTTGGAGCACTGGAACAGCTCCTCCAGTTTTTGAAGTGTCAGCTCAATGAATCACTCCCCACAAAATAGTTGCTTCTGACATTTCAGCCAAAGCCCTGCTGCTTTTGCAGGAGCCTATATGCTTTTATCTTGCACATTGGTCTGAGCTGCAAAAATGTTCCAGTTTATCACATACTGTTCTGTACTGTCACTTAGAAATATGCTCGTGCTTGCTGAGTGAATATTGATAAGATACCTTGAGACGGTGATAAAAACGGGGCAAAGAGAAGATATCTTTCAAATTTGATAAATAAAGTCTTTAAAATGGTGATAAAAGACTCCTGAGAGTCCATTATTGAGAAGGAATCCTCAGCGGTGTACACCAAGTTGGGGGCTTATTGTTTGGTCATGCTCTTTCAAAGGTTTAGGGCTTTTACTCTGTGTTTCTAAGAAAAAGCTCTTTGAAGGTCATGTTTGAATTCAAAGCTGTACTTATTGTCTGTTTTTCCATGCTATCTACATTACTGTTGCATATCACATTTTGGAGCCCAAAAGCTCCTGAAGGTAATATTTTCTAATTCCACTTATCCTACCCTCTGGTGTAGCATTTGTCAGTGCAGGTTTGTGTCTGCAGGTGTTGATAAGGTAGAAAAAGCTCCCCGACTAACATTATTTTACTGCTTTTTTTTTTTCCTAGGTAGTTTGAAACGATTATCACTGCTGGACTGCAGTCACGTGCTAAAAGATAGCAAGCCCTCCTTCTGCTCTACCACCCTCAGCACTTTGAAGCAGTGGTGGTTCTGCAGATTACCTGGCAATGAGAAATCTTCCTGTAACAGAGAGTGGGTGGAAGGAAGAGAGCAGGAAGAAAGGCAACAAGGAGATGCTGCTTTTCCTTTTCACTGCTGGTGTTATTTTACTGAAGGCTGTGGCCCCTCATTCAGGTATCCAAGTGGGAAATTAATCTCTTGCTGTTAGAGAGCAGCACTGAACATAACCACTAAACTGTTGATGGTAATGATGGCCATAGAAAAAGAAAGGAACACTAAAACTGAGCCATAAACCTCCCTGTGCAACACTGGCTTCTCCACCTGTGCTCCTCAGCAAGGGTGATGAATCACCCAGCCCTGGTACATCTGGTCACCCCTTGGGACCCACCAGGTGTGAGAGGAACCTGGCCACATTCCACCTAAAAATTGGTTTCCATTGATATTTTTCTTTGAGTCTGAAAAAAATAATCAACAGCAAAACCAAAACCCAAATCCATCAAACCAGGAATGGAAACAACCAGGCTGCAACCAACCAGATTGCTTCATGATCTTGACCTGGCAAATCTATGAGATGGTAAAAAAAATAAATTAATTGTGTACTCAAAGCACAACAAAAACAGGAGATGTGCTCGGGAGCCTCTCTACAGATGGCTCAGCTCCACTGCCTCTGCTGTAGCTCTCCCTGCTTTCCTCAGCAGAGCGTCAGAAGAGTTGTGGCCATAAATACAGCTGGGCACGTCTGAGCAGCCCTGCCCTTCACCACCCCCTGTATGACACAGCATTCCTCTTTTTTTGGTTCTCAGATAGAAACAAGCACTTTGAAACACACTTAGCTCTAATGGAGAGAGTTTACTGCAGTCTTCCCAATTCCTTTTTTCCCCCCTGGCCTCAGTAATAACATAGCACCGGGATCAAAATATAGGTAATAACCACATTGGAAAAAGAGCATGTTTCTGCATCAGAGAAGAAGAGTTTCTGTAACTTCAGCACCTTTTTTTTTTTAATCCCCATTTTTGTTTTGTCAGGGGGTTATTTTGTTGTTGTTGGTTGGGTTTTTTTGTTGTTTTTAACTTTGCTCAGCTTCAGAAGTCTTGTCCATTTACATTGCAGGTCATCCTGATGGCCACATAGGCTGGCAGCTATATGTGGGTTGGCAACACTATGCCACAAGAAACCAGTATTTCCATCAGACATTTGAGTCTCAATAGGTTTCTTACTCAAACATTTCATAACAAAGACATCTAAAATGTTTTCTCTGGACAAATGTAAAATCTATGTTTGTAAGGATAAATAAATGGATATTTTTAGCAGCCAGTTTATGTATGTTGGACTAATTCTTTCTGCCTTAGTAATCATAAGAGCATAAAAATATATTCATAATTATTCTGGCATGACCAGGATCCTATGAAGATTCATTAGGTAATGTATGAAAGTAATGGAGAACTCTTTTCTGTGACTCTAACTCTAGTTTTGAAGCATGAATTAAACCTTAGTGAGCTTATTCTCAAAACCTCCTTACAGTTGGGGAATTACTGTTCTCATCCACATGACTAAATTCCAATTAAATGGAGATTTAATCACATTTTGGTGGCTTAGTGCCTAAACAGAGGTATCCAGTACATGCTATCAGACATGGGAGACATTGCTATAAGTCTGGGGACCTGAGGAGGCACTCACAAAAGGTACTAGACAACTCTGAGAGCAGTTCAGCTGAAAGCTCAAGGAAAAATTCAAACTGCTGTCTAACACTCTGCAGAAAGCCTGAAAGTGCCTAGGATGACTAAACATGTATATTGGACATATATCCTTAATTATCTTAACCAAACTATAGCATGTTCTGCTGTGTACAGCCCAAAGTTGGCCAATGGCAGAGTGCTTGTGCAGTGCAGTGGGTGGGACTTATACAATAAATTTTGGCTGTTCTGAGAGGATCTGACCCCATCCCAAGGGGCTCCAATCAAGCTCTCTGCAAGACAATGGAGGCTGTTCCTCCACTGAATCTGGTTGTCATGACATCAGGGATGCAAAATTAATTAGACCAGCAAAAAAGCGAGAGTAAGGAGTAAGTTCTCTGGTGCTCCAGTGATGTAAAGATCCTATACAAGGGAGGAAACCTGTTTGGGACTCATCTGTGGAGTCTGGTTTTGCATGTATCACTGAATGAAAATGTCTATGTGTGTTGCAAACAGGGACCAGAAACCAAGCCACAGCTTATTTCACCAGAGCTGTCTCACTTACATACAGCTTCAGGCATTTCAGTCTGTAATGGCTTTGGATTCATGACTTTTATATTACAGTATCAGCAAAGGGGAGTGATTGGGAGGGGCTAGAGAGATCTTTGGCAAGAAACAAACATAAGAATGGCTACCATCATTAAGGTGTCACCTATGTATGAAGGTCTTCTGGAAAGAAATTGACATTAAGCAGGCACAGACGGAATATTTTTGATGGGCCAAAGCAAATCATGGGCCATAGGCTGGACATTCTTGCTCTAGCACAAAGTAGTAGAGAAGCTGACACCTTGCCTCAGGAAACCTCAAAAAATATCTACAATCAAAATAAACAATGTTTTTAATCTGTTGTGGGTAGAGGTACAAGTGGGAGCCCTTGAGATAGGTGTTTGGTCAGGCAGTGGCAGTGCCCAGCTTTGTGGAGAGGTCACATGAGAAAAATTGGCTTTTAGTAACATTTGGAATTTCTCTCACCTTCTTTCTGCTCCTTGTGAAATAGGATTGTTTAACTACAGTTACTTTAACTATGCTTGAAGGGGAGGTATGAACATGGACCTAAGCCTCTCAAGGTTATAGCAGAAGTTCATGGCACGAACTGAAGCTACATCTGCTGAGCCTGGGTCCTGGCCTGAGGATCTGGCAGCCCACAGTTTTACTATCTAACCTTGGACATGAATGCAACATTCCTTTTTTTTTGTCAGCTATGATGCTTTTTTATGATGCCAGCTGTAATTGTAATTATTAGGTCTGAACTGAATTGGACAGGGGAGAAGGAAATGCTGTTTCTTTTATTACCCACAATATTTTTGACCCTAGATTGCTTTCCAGGTAATTTATGATAAGTATTTATTTCATTCTGCTTTTAAAAATTTCCTCTTAGCTAGTAATGTTTAAATTTTATTTTAAAATCTTGTTTTGATAGCTTATTAAGTTTT
Source organism: Ceyx cyanopectus (assembly GCA_013401355.1). NCBI lineage: Eukaryota > Metazoa > Chordata > Aves > Coraciiformes > Alcedinidae > Ceyx > Ceyx cyanopectus. Next base: position 162,383 of record VYZU01019357.1, on the reverse strand, counting down.
TTGATTAATGATGAAGATTTCTAGAATTCTGCTACTTCATTAGAATCTCCAACGTTTATACTCCTTATAATAACCACAGATATAAATAGAAGGTGTGTTCATTTAAGCAAGACCTGGTAATTTTTGTCCTAATAATCATTAGAATAATGAATGGTTGATTAAATTATTGACCTTTCAGTATAAACAGTACCTTGAAAAGATGTGGAACTAGATATTTAAACTTACAGAGACACAAGTCTTACATTAGTTCTGACCCACAAATCTCATATGCCCTATCTGCTGAAATAATGGCTGTGTACATACTACCCTGCTCTCCAACAATTTTTTTCTTCAGAAATGAGGAAATAATAATTACTTTTTGGCTCTTCTAAAACCAGAATAATCATTTGCTTCTAACAGGTATCATCATTATTCACGCATGCCTGTTATTATAGCAAAATCTGTATTTCATGAGACCTAAGGTCCATTTATTCCAAACATTCTTGGCAATTTGCAGAAACCTCAAAGTGCATTGTTTTCATTTCTGACAGAAAACTATGCGTGACACGTTTTTTTAATGAATTGAACATATGTAGTATCTAGTCTATAGCAAAAGGTACACTATTAATTTGGTATAGATGTGAATTTGAATTCAGAGCTGATGCATGGGCAAAACACATGCACTTAATCTATCAATATAAGCCATTAAGATTAACCTATCCTGTACCTCATTCTCAGGGTAAAGAGGTTTTCTGCTGTGATAAGGTAGGTGAATTATCATGCTTTACTCCTCTGGCTCCCAGAGTGTGTAATAGTGACTCAAACAATAGCAGCCTCTATGCCTATACATCATGATTTCCCCCTGCATTTCTGCTGCAAATCTNATGACCACGTTTGATAAACTGAAGTTCTGATGATCTATTTGTCCCTTCTGCACACCAAAATCTGCTGGGACTTGAAAATATTCCTTCACCTTCTGAAGCTTGCTTCAGAAAAAAGTTTAACTTGCACTAGGGGTTGGAATATAAAAGCAAATTGAAGCATTGATTTCCCCATTTTGTCACCTACATGTAGATAACCAGCCAAAATCCTGATATTACTTCTATGTAGCATCAGATAATTTTATATTGAACTACAAGATCCTTANGTTATTCCTGCTCATAAGAGCTGTGTGTCAGTGGTTTAATGGCACAGCTGTCTGAAACAGCAGCCCATAACAAGGATCGAGCTGCACATCTGTACTGAGTATGACATAAGTACTCAGAGAATTTATCTTTGAAAAAGAAAATGAACTTAATTAGCATATGCAGAGTGACTTAACTAACTGCCTGAAATTTCCTTTATAGGTACCATTTGCTAAAAACATTTATGGGCTCATAGCACCAAATTTTGGAGTTGGATTTGCCATTGGTAAGAAAAAAATCACAGTGACTTCTTGTAGTCAGTTGTTTATGTAAAATCGATTTTATATGAATTTACATGGAAAATTAGTTTTGTTGCCATTCTGAGCTGACAGTAGCAAGGTCTGAGCTGTGGCCCAAACTGGTAGGTAGAGTGAGAAGGATTAAGGAATGCTTACATTCTTTTCTGAAATAAAGCCATGCACTGTCCAAAACTCACAGTGTTCCCTGTTGTGGAAAAGAATATTTATAGACATTTTCATAGATAAAAAAAAAAGAAGCAGATAAAATCTTACAGTTCTATTCATCAAATAGGTATTCCCAAGCCCACAGGCATGTACTTCAAGTAGCATGTGTGAATTTTGCTTATGCTGGACCACAAAGTCAGGATGGAGTGAGGACCATGGCTTGGATTTTAGCACTTGGCTGATCATCAAATGTTCTGAGACATCTTCACATGCTGGGGATGTGTAGTTAGGAAAGGTTACAGGCACAACTACATATCCCCAGTATCTCAGCAGTTCTGTTAGCTGTTTTGTGCCATTTCTTGCTAGCAATGAAAGTGTGGCTCGAAAGACATGATAAAATCACCATAATAATTTTGATTGGCTGGAAGCTGATGTAGTTTTTTAGGCCTGCAGTAAGTGTAAGCTCATACAAAATAGATTTTCCCTAAATAAAAGCTACTTGGCTGGTAATGTGAGATGAGAGCCTCTGCACAGACAGCTGTGAAGCAGCTGATATGCTCTAAGCTCACATCTCTCTGCTTCTCTGGAAAGTGTCAGGTGTCCATCCATTACCTCAGATACAGTAAAGACAATACAAAGAAGGTAAATCCAATCTATTTGATATACAAATATTTTGCTTATTTAGAAGTAATTGTCTTTTTAGTTGCTTTTGCATTCCTTCTTAGCACATAGTTGGCCAAGACATTAAAAGAAAAATTTTACAAAGGCAATATTTTCCTAAAATATGATTTCCTCCCTCATGGGCAGGGATGGTGGACTCCTCCATGATGCCAATCATGGGCTACCTCGTTGATCTGCGCCACGTGTCAGTCTACGGCAGCGTGTACGCAATAGCTGATGTGGCCTTTTGCATGGGCTATGCCATAGGTGAGTCCAGCCTTTTCCTGCCTATAATGCACAGTTATGAGATGAGAATATTCTATGATGCCAGGGGGGAATCCCAGTGGAATCTGCAGGCTTTATGAGCCAGGGTTCTTATTTTCTACAACAAATCCCAGCAGAGGGAATTGTGTTTGGCATCTCTTCCCCCCCTCTGCTGCAATGCCGTGTAAATCCATAGTTTATTCTCCCTTCGTGAATTTAGGCTGATAGAGTAAACCACTATTGCCATGGCAATAATAGCAATCAGGGAGTCAGGGTTGTGCCTTGCTGCTTCAGGCCAGCCACAAAAATAGAAGTATTTCTCCACTCAAACTATTTCTTTTGATGCTTTCTAAAGTAGTTTTAGAATNAGCTTGCTTCAGAAAAAAGTTTAACTTGCACTAGGGGTTGGAATATAAAAGCAAATTGAAGCATTGATTTCCCCATTTTGTCACCTCTAGAGAACAATTCATAAAGCACGGAAGTTCTAACTAGTCAATCAATAGTTGCTACTTAAATCAGAGACACTGCAGCTAGCCTGTTGTTATTAAAAGTGTTCTTCAGAAGACGATAATAAATGAAAAGAGAGGAACCAATTCAACCTCTGAGTGGAGTTCAAGATTGACACATCGAGGGAAAAAAAGATGTATGTGCAATTTGTCCTTTTTCCCACAGGCAAATGGGGAAAACATATCTCCCTAAAGACCTCTCATCTCTCAAGCACAAGGATGACCTGAAACACCAAAAATGTTTTGTGAAAACATCCTGACTATAGAATGGCACCGAGGTATCTGTCAGATCCCTGGCAGATTGCTTGAACCCTTGACTTCCCTAGCCTCAAGTCTTTCTTCATAGGGGAGATGCTCATGTCCCTTTATCCTCTGAGGTCTCTGTTGGACTTTTTCCAGTAGATCCCTGCCTCTCTGAAATTGAGGAGCCCAAAACTGGATGCAGTATTCCAGGTGTGGTCTCACTAGGACAGAGTAGAGGGGGAAGAGAACCTCCCTACACCTACTGGACAGAGTTTTCTTAATGCAGCCCAGAGGAACTGCAGCCCATGGGTGACCCACCCTGGGGCAGGGACATGCAGAAATAGTTTTGCATTCACAGTCACTATGAAATACAAATGTCCACTTGGGGGCTTCCCTTAGTTCTTGGACATGCTGCAGACCCACACCCTGCCTTACACTGCAGTAATGTGCTGGGATACCCGTGACCCAACTGGAAACAGCTTATTTTTTTTCAGGCATACCTGAACCACTGGGGTGAAATATTCTCATACTGTTCCATCAGGAAGAGCTGAGAAGCAAGAAGCCTGTGTCTGTGTGAAAAGACTGTCATTTAAATTCACCACCCAGTAGTGTTTGAACAAATAAAGCTGGGCTTGCTGGGTCTTTGTTCTTTAATAAAGGGGAAAAAAAACCTCTCTTAACCCATGGACAGTGAAGTGCAAAATGAGATTTAGTGTTTAAAGATATTTCAACAGTTATTATTAGATTTAGAGACCTCCAGCTATATCAGTACCCACACATCAGTGGTATGGTCAGTGCTGTGCTTCTTATCCTGCTTAAGAAAACATTCCTTTTAGCTAATAAAGTTTTCTGAATCCGTGATTCTTTCTCTATTGTTCATCTCAGTGCCCTCCTCTTACATTTAGATTCTCTTACATATTAGATTTACAGCAAGATGCCATTCAGATGGCATCCAGTGACCTCTTTGCATTGGCTATCTCTCACATGCTGATGTAATGGTGCATGACCTACCAACAAGACAGTCAAAAATGCAAGATTGATTGGATTAAGTGTTAATTGTTCTATTAAAGGGGAAAAAAAATGCCCCACACCCTCCTTCTCTTAACCTCAAGTCTGACCCTGCTGCTATCAGTCACAACTCAGCAGATCCTTCCTACTTCCACACCTTTACAATTACCCCTAAATAATTACAGTCTCTAATGGACCCAACACATCAGGTTAAAATCAGATTCTCCAAAGAGATTTGATGAAGTGGGTTGAGGTAATTCTGCTTCAGTGTGGCAAATGAAACACTGAGTACTATTAGAAGATGTGAGATGATGCTGAACATTTATAAGGTTCCTCTGTCTGAGAGAAGCGGAGATAATATGTCACCAAGAATAAGGGCACTTTTGATGTGAAAAACACATATTCAAGTATGAGTGTGAGACAGAATAATTGTCTAGCTTACAAACCTGATATATTGGCACTGGACTGAGAGTCCTTTGAGAAAGGCTTGCTCTGAAATTGCAATATGCCCAAATTTCTTCTCCGGTGGTTATATGAACACCAGGGATGTGTTTCTGCCCAGTAAAAGACAGAAAGCAAGGTCAGAAACAGCAGCAGTATTCTGAGGCACAGTGAGAGGAAACTAGGCAGCTTTCAGAGTGAGAAGTGACAGTCTGCACTTTTTAATTCATGGCCACCTGCTATTCCTGATTGTTGGTAGTTGTCACGCTAAACCCTGCAAGACATGCATGGGATAATAATCAACTGGTGAAATGCAGCAGGAGCACAAGGAATGGCATGTCAGGTCCTCAGCCTTCTGAAGGTCTGAAAACAATGCAAGGCTACACAGNAAAAAAAAAAAAAAAAAAGGTCCTACTTCAGTAAAGAACTCTAGTTGGAACAAGTCCTTATCGCTGGCTTAAACAATGTTGTTGTGATGACCACGTTTGATAAACTGAAGTTCTGATGATCTATTTGTCCCTTCTGCACACCAAAATCTGCTGGGACTTGAAAATATTCCTTCACCTTCTGAAGCTTGCTTCAGAAAAAAGTTTAACTTGCACTAGGGGTTGGAATATAAAAGCAAATTGAAGCATTGATTTCCCCATTTTGTCACCTCTAGAGAACAATTCATAAAGCACGGAAGTTCTAACTAGTCAATCAATAGTTGCTACTTAAATCAGAGACACTGCAGCTAGCCTGTTGTTATTAAAAGTGTTCTTCAGAAGACGATAATAAATGAAAAGAGAGGAACCAATTCAACCTCTGAGTGGAGTTCAAGATTGACACATCGAGGGAAAAAAAGATGTATGTGCAATTTGTCCTTTTTCCCACAGGCAAATGGGGAAAACATATCTCCCTAAAGACCTCTCATCTCTCAAGCACAAGGATGACCTGAAACACCAAAAATGTTTTGTGAAAACATCCTGACTATAGAATGGCACCGAGGTATCTGTCAGATCCCTGGCAGATTGCTTGAACCCTTGACTTCCCTAGCCTCAAGTCTTTCTTCATAGGGGAGATGCTCATGTCCCTTTATCCTCTGAGGTCTCTGTTGGACTTTTTCCAGTAGATCCCTGCCTCTCTGAAATTGAGGAGCCCAAAACTGGATGCAGTATTCCAGGTGTGGTCTCACTAGGACAGAGTAGAGGGGGAAGAGAACCTCCCTACACCTACTGGACAGAGTTTTCTTAATGCAGCCCAGAGGAACTGCAGCCCATGGGTGACCCACCCTGGGGCAGGGACATGCAGAAATAGTTTTGCATTCACAGTCACTATGAAATACAAATGTGCACTTGGGGGCTTCCCTTAGTTCTTGGACATGCTGCAGACCCACACCCTGCCTTACACTGCAGTAATGTGCTGGGATACCCGTGACCCAACTGGAAACAGCTTATTTTTTTTCAGGCATACCTGAACCACTGGGGTGAAATATTCTCATACTGTTCCATCAGGAAGAGCTGAGAAGCAAGAAGCCTGTGTCTGTGTGAAAAGACTGTCATTTAAATTCACCACCCAGTAGTGTTTGAACAAATAAAGCTGGGCTTGCTGGGTCTTTGTTCTTTAATAAAGGGGAAAAAAAACCTCTCTTAACCCATGGACAGTGAAGTGCAAAATGAGATTTAGTGTTTAAAGATATTTCAACAGTTATTATTAGATTTAGAGACCTCCAGCTATATCAGTACCCACACATCAGTGGTATGGTCAGTGCTGTGCTTCTTATCCTGCTTAAGAAAACATTCCTTTTAGCTAATAAAGTTTTCTGAATCCGTGATTCTTTCTCTATTGTTCATCTCAGTGCCCTCCTCTTACATTTAGATTCTCTTACATATTAGATTTACAGCAAGATGCCATTCAGATGGCATCCAGTGACCTCTTTGCATTGGCTATCTCTCACATGCTGATGTAATGGTGCATGACCTACCAACAAGACAGTCAAAAATGCAAGATTGATTGGATTAAGTGTTAATTGTTCTATTAAAGGGGAAAAAAAATGCCCCACACCCTCCTTCTCTTAACCTCAAGTCTGACCCTGCTGCTATCAGTCACAACTCAGCAGATCCTTCCTACTTCCACACCTTTACAATTACCCCTAAATAATTACAGTCTCTAATGGACCCAACACATCAGGTTAAAATCAGATTCTCCAAAGAGATTTGATGAAGTGGGTTGAGGTAATTCTGCTTCAGTGTGGCAAATGAAACACTGAGTACTATTAGAAGATGTGAGATGATGCTGAACATTTATAAGGTTCCTCTGTCTGAGAGAAGCGGAGATAATATGTCACCAAGAATAAGGGCACTTTTGATGTGAAAAACACATATTCAAGTATGAGTGTGAGACAGAATAATTGTCTAGCTTACAAACCTGATATATTGGCACTGGACTGAGAGTCCTTTGAGAAAGGCTTGCTCTGAAATTGCAATATGCCCAAATTTCTTCTCCGGTGGTTATATGAACACCAGGGATGTGTTTCTGCCCAGTAAAAGACAGAAAGCAAGGTCAGAAACAGCAGCAGTATTCTGAGGCACAGTGAGAGGAAACTAGGCAGCTTTAAGAGTGAGAAGTGACAGTCTGCACTTTTTAATTCATGGCCACCTGCTATTCCTGATTGTTGGTAGTTGTCACACTAAACCCTGCAAGACATGCATGGGATAATAATCAACTGGTGAAATGCAGCAGGAGCACAAGGAATGGCATGTCAGGTCCTCAGCCTTCTGAAGGTCTGAAAACAATGCAAGGCTACACAGAGGAACTCAACATACCAAAGGTAAGAGAATCACTAAGCACTTGTTGTCAGAGCTGGCATCAAAACAACATGCAGCCAGAGTTCACACTGGATGAATTTCCTCTCCTCAGCAGTAATATCTTCTTTCCTGAATCTCAGTACTTTAAGATGTTCACACAATGCCTCACAGAACTACAAAATCACTTGGTAATGGGCAGATGTAGGCACCTGTCAGCCTCTCAACACGAAAGAATAGCTGGTGGATTCATTTAGCTCCTAAATTACTCACTTGAATCTCATGCTTTTTAATAGATGCCAACAATTCTCCCAGATTCAGCCATATTGTTGGTATAAAAAAACCTGGAATGATGGTCACTTGTGTGCATCCACTGCCTCTGAACCTGCCTGAGCATTGGCCAGAATTCCTCTGTGCAAACTTACATCATAGGGTTTAAGAAAAATACAAATGGCTATTTGAAGAGACCATTTATCCCCTAGGAGCATGAAAAATTTACCTGTAAAATTGCATCCAATTTGCTCAACTTTTCTTAGGAAACAGAATGGATAATATTTACTTTGTATGCCTGTGTATGATAGTGTTGGTTTGTAACAATGACTAGCCTGTGTCCTTTGTGAAACTGAATGGCTAAATGCTTCGTTCTTTAAAAAAAAAAAGTCCAGTGTAGATGAAATGTTTAAAGGGATTTTTTAACTCCCTGCCTTAATTCAGGATGTGAAGGTATGGAACTGCTCAGAGAAGCAGCTCCAGGAGTCAAATTTAAGTCACTGCTGCAACAACACAACAAGGAACACTTTTTTTCAGGATACTAAAACTTGAAAGTAACTAAAAGGACTCGCAGATATGAATTCCACTGTCAGTGGCACAGGTTCTTAAACGCTAAATGACCCAATTTGCAGAAGTATTTAGAAATCTAAAATTTAGATCAGCACCTCTTGCCATTTCAAAAAGCATCCATTCCACTGACACTGAAATCTGCATCGGTAAGTGAAGAATTACCTTTGAAAACATGTCTGAAGTTGCTTTAGAAAGGATTATGCTGCATTCAGATCAAGTTTAAATGAGATTTTTAAGTTGTCAGTGTCTCTTTAAGGTAAGTACTTTCAAATGGAACAACTGCCAATTTATGGAAATTTTAATACTTAACAACCTTGACAGCGTCCCTTTGATTATCCTCTAAAAATGAAGTTGCTTCTGATAAGAAAGTTCATTCACTTAAAGTCCCCACATATTATCCTGGACAATCTGAATACCAGCATTCTATCTCTGGCAGAAAAGAAAAGTAATACATGCAATTTTGCACCAAAATTTAATCAGGAGAAACAAAGATCTAAGTGGTTTTCTTTCTTAACCTGTTCTAAGAGCTGTTTAGATTCAAGTAAGGGTTTGGAGGTTGGGTTTTTTTTTGTGCTGGAAAGAGCAAAAAAGAAACAAAAAAATAAAAGTAATATTCAGGTTGAACCACGTGATGGCCTCTTGCAAGAAGGGAAGAATTCGATTGGCTTAAGGATATAGAAGTAACATGATTAATTCAGAGTCATGTGTTCCATTAGTTCCCATAAGTCTAGCCAAAATTAACC
>VYZU01019357.1:132261-153131 GCA_013401355.1 Ceyx cyanopectus | reverse complement strand
AGGGAAATGATGACCTTGTCAGGGCCAAGGAAGTGAATGCTGAGTGAGAGAGAGAACAGGATTTTTAGCCTGGCATGTTGGGTTTTCACTTGCTGCTTCTTTACTGACTTCATGGCTGAAATAGCTGCCTCACTGCAAGAAGTGGTACCAGTTTGTAGCCCATTGAAAATGTGTGGGGGAATATTAGAGGCATGGCTGGGACTGGCACAAGAGGGGTCTTCCCTTCTGCCCTTAGACCTCTTGCACTTCTCTCCCCACTACATTATTATTGTTTTTTAAATCAAACTCAGGAGCTCTCAGCAGAGTTTCAGCAGCCTTAAAGAGAGGAGACAGTGTTTCCCAAAGTGTGGGAAGGTTTTGACATATCTGCTGCTCTCAAATATGTATTAGGATGCAACTCCCATATCCATTCCTGTTCACCTAGCTTCTGTTTTCTCCTTCCATTTTAGATGTTTAACTTCTGAGCAATTACCACAGTCTTTGTTCTTACTCTCTCATTTTTCTACTCTATTCCTTCTTGTCACTTCTTTGTTCACTCTTGAGTGTACTGATTGTCCAAGGGGCAACAAAGGGAGAGGAGAGATGTTTGACTTGGAGCTGCAGCTGGAGTTGTATCTCTGTGGGTTACACCTCTAACTTGCACAGACAACCACCAGAAGAGAAGGGAAATGAGGAAAAAAATAAATATCTAGGACAAAACTGTGAACTGCAGGATTGGTTTTGCAGTTGTACATCAGCCAACAACTCTGAAATGCAGAAAAGTTTAATAATGATAGTGATTAGCAGCAGCAACAACAAAAGAAGATGGGCTCCACCTCCTAAGGATTGTGATGCACCCTCAGTCTCTTCTAGGCTCCTGACCTGAGCTCAGAACTTGCTGGTGGAACAGAGGAGGTGTCACAATAAGTTACAAGTGCTAGAGCTAGTATTAGAGATGACTGATATGCTGATCCTTATCTAGTCTTGCTCATACAAGAACTGATTTTTTCAGCTTGTCATGTTATTTTCAAATGTTTTCCTGCAATTTGGACTTAAAGATTTATTTTTCTCATGCCTGGCAACACATCAAATTAAGAAGTGTTTTGATCAGCTGTTATTGTTTTATGATTTATCCAAGAGTAACTGGAGCTATGTTAAAAATGAAAATGCATAACTTAAAACAGAAGGATGTTTCCCTAGGAAAGGTTTCAACGGAAGCATTGACATGATCAAGTCCACAGGGTCTTTCTTCAAAAAATTATGAATGAGGTAAACCAATGAATTGTATTAGAGGCCTGACTGAAACATTAAGTATAATTTTTGCTGCTATGAAAATGCTAAAATGAAGCTATGCACTTATCTGTCTGGAGTATACAGCTCTTTTCTGAATAACTTTTTCATGGGGAATAACAGTGGCAACAACCATAGTTCAAATTCAGTCTCACATGTGAAAAAAAAATAAATTAAGCTACCTTATGCAGCCCTTTAAAATGAGGATTTTACACTGGACAAAAATAAAACCTATTTAGCACATGTTGTTTAATTTAGATTAAAAGANAAAGAAAAGTAATACATGCAATTTTGCACCAAAATTTAATCAGGAGAAACAAAGATCTAAGTGGTTTTCTTTCTTAACCTGTTCTAAGAGCTGTTTAGATTCAAGTAAGGGTTTGGAGGTTGGGTTTTTTTTTGTGCTGGACAGAGCAAAAATGAAACAGAAAAATAAAAGTAATATTCAGGTTGAACCACGTGATGGCCTCTTGCAAGAAGGGAAGAATTCGATTGGCTTAAGGATATAGAAGTAACATGATTAATTCAGAGTCATGTGTTCCATTAGTTCCCATAAGTCTAGCCAAAATTAACCAGGTGAGAAAGTTAATGCATATAAACCATCACAGGTAGTTAGCCATAATTTAGTCAAAATAAATGAACGATAATTACGGAGGGAGGATATGAGAGTGGGAGAAGCTGCTAAGATCAGATCTCTTTAACAAGTAAAGAGGTGTCTGCTGGATACAAAGAGGTGATGTCTGATAGTATAACAAATCCAAGGACCATGTTCTGCCTTCACTGAAGTCTTCTCCTCCCTCCCCCAGCCATATTTAACTGCTAAAATCTGATCTTTGTCTCAGCCTGGCTGCCTCAGAGCTACTGCAGGGAAATGATGACCTTGTCAGGGCCAAGGAAGTGAATGCTGAGTGAGAGAGAGAACAGGATTTTTAGCCTGGCATGTTGGGTTTTCACTTGCTGCTTCTTTACTGACTTCATGGCTGAAATAGCTGCCTCACTGCAAGAAGTGGTACCAGTTTGTAGCCCATTGAAAATGTGTGGGGGAATATTAGAGGCATGGCTGGGACTGGCACAAGAGGGGTCTTCCCTTCTGCCCTTAGACCTCTTGCACTTCTCTCCCCACTACATTATTATTGTTTTTTAAATCAAACTCAGGAGCTCTCAGCAGAGTTTCAGCAGCCTTAAAGAGAGGAGACAGTGTTTCCCAAAGTGTGGGAAGGTTTTGACATATCTGCTGCTCTCAAATATGTATTAGGATGCAACTCCCATATCCATTCCTGTTCACCTAGCTTCTGTTTTCTCCTTCCATTTTAGATGTTTAACTTCTGAGCAATTACCACAGTCTTTGTTCTTACTCTCTCATTTTTCTACTCTATTCCTTCTTGTCACTTCTTTGTTCACTCTTGAGTGTACTGATTGTCCAAGGGGCAACAAAGGGAGAGGAGAGATGTTTGACTTGGAGCTGCAGCTGGAGTTGTATCTCTGTGGGTTACACCTCTAACTTGCACAGACAACCACCAGAAGAGAAGGGAAATGAGGAAAAAAATAAATATCTAGGACAAAACTGTGAACTGCAGGATTGGTTTTGCAGTTGTACATCAGCCAACAACTCTGAAATGCAGAAAAGTTTAATAATGATAGTGATTAGCAGCAGCAACAACAAAAGAAGATGGGCTCCACCTCCTAAGGATTGTGATGCACCCTCAGTCTCTTCTAGGCTCCTGACCTGAGCTCAGAACTTGCTGGTGGAACAGAGGAGGTGTCACAATAAGTTACAAGTGCTAGAGCTAGTATTAGAGATGACTGATATGCTGATCCTTATCTAGTCTTGCTCATACAAGAACTGATTTTTTCAGCTTGTCATGTTATTTTCAAATGTTTTCCTGCAATTTGGACTTAAAGATTTATTTTTCTCATGCCTGGCAACACATCAAATTAAGAAGTGTTTTGATCAGCTGTTATTGTTTTATGATTTATCCAAGAGTAACTGGAGCTATGTTAAAAATGAAAATGCATAACTTAAAACAGAAGGATGTTTCCCTAGGAAAGGTTTCAACGGAAGCATTGACATGATCAAGTCCACAGGGTCTTTCTTCAAAAAATTATGAATGAGGTAAACCAATGAATTGTATTAGAGGCCTGACTGAAACATTAAGTATAATTTTTGCTGCTATGAAAATGCTAAAATGAAGCTATGCACTTATCTGTCTGGAGTATACAGCTCTTTTCTGAATAACTTTTTCATGGGGAATAACAGTGGCAACAACCATAGATCAAATTCAGTCTCACATGTGAAAAAAAAATAAATTAAGCTACCTTATGCAGCCCTTTAAAATGAGGATTTTACACTGGACAAAAATAAAACCTATTTAGCACATGTTGTTTAATTTAGATTAAAAGAAGCCAAAGTGAGAATACAACAAACTTCTTAAGTCCCCCATAAGGCAACTGGAACTGCAAACTGAAACGAATCATTAAAAATAAAGATGAAAACAACAGTCCACATGTGAAGCCCTAGTGAAGAGAGTTAACTGTGCATTCATCTGAGCACGTTTATCCTGTTCTGCTGAGACAGGCTGCTAGGCTAGAAGATTTTCAGCATTTGTTCATTTAAAGATAAGGATAACTGTGCACAGAGCACCGCCAGCAGAATGCAAAGAGCCTCCCTTCAAAGTCTGCTCAAGTCAGTAAAGAGACTTCTTTGGCTTTATAAGAATTCCTGCCCATCCTCTTGTAATTCCACAGGCAAACTCTGCCAAGGCAGCTACTTCTAATTTCTGTTAAATGAATGATGTCTTATTCAGCTCAGACTGATAAATAATTCTCACAGCTATAGGTCTGAACTTGCTATCTCACAGAGCCTCCGATGCCTTTGGTACAAGAATCAACATTATGACTCATCTGAATTATGTTACTGCAAAAGCCTCATTTGCTTGATAGGGTTGTTTTTTTTTTCCCCTATCAAAATGAAACACAAAGTAGCTCTTCTCATGGTTCCTCTCTCCTCCTCTGTCATTCATTTTCTTGTGCACAGCTTTAATACAGGAGTTGATTTTCTGAGAATGATATGTTTTCCTAGGGCTCAGAAAGTGACAGGTGACCTTACTTGTCTTTCATTATTTCCTTTACAGATTTTTTAATTCAAATATTGTTTCAAAGCGTGTTCTCACAAAAGAAACATACCAATATCAATACTCACCATTAAGCAATCATTTCAGCCAGGAGGAAAATCAGGTTTAGGATCTGAGAAAACAGAGTGGAATAGATTCTTTTCGCCTGTAGCTTTGGAAGCCTGGAAAGTCCTATTATTCTAAGAATTAAATTGGCTTAGTCAAATGCATACAGATGGCAATGCCTTGTGCTAGGTACAGCTGCCATTTTATTTTTTTTTTTGTCCTGAAAGCAGAAAGGGAAAAGCCTAGTCTGTCCAACTGCATTGAACAATGAGTTTTCATAAGCACATTTGAGGGTTTATTCTCCATAGACTCACACGCATGCTTTGAGGTGTCTTTTTGTGCATTTAATAAGATTTTCAACAAAATTATCCTGGAAGTGACACTTCTTGGAAGGAAAACTGAATTCAAATATGATGCCTGCTGAAATCTTTAAGAAGTAGCTGCTGAAGCCTGTGGTCATCAAATAATGTTTGCAAAAAAAACATGGCAAAATTATTTTGGTTGGTCACATCTCTTCATAATATAGAAAGGGAATCACTGTAATCTTCATTAGACAATCTTGGAGATAGCTAATATATCTAAACAGGAATTTTCATTTCAGTTCATTGACTATTCATGCAAATACATTTCTAACTTGTTGGGTTGGTTTTTTTTGTGCATGACAGTGATTTTGCTTAAATTGCTATTTTCCACACTCAAGGCAAATTCAGCATCATTTGCAGGCTTAACACTGACTGCAGAAACTTCTTATGAATAAAAAATTCAGGCTTTCAACTCTGATACTTACAACCTTTGTTTCCAGTGGAAATGTCTAAGCTCAAGTAAAGGATGCTCATATAAAGCACAAGTTTCACAATACCCATGAATAGCTGCTGACAAAACTGTACAGGCAACTGAAATTTCTCTGATGTCTCTCTCAATTTTGATCAGATAAACAATTGTCATCCAGTTAGGTGAAGCTGTGTGACTGAGAAGGTGCTTGTTCTTAGAAAATCTAAGTAACATAAGTTGGTGATGAACTCCAGTAAGATGGTGGGCAATGAAATATTGAACTATTCCAAACAAAAACTGGCTTTATAATATGTGCATATATTGGCTATGTTACATGAGACTTTATACAACAACAACATGACCTTATCCTGGCTCCCTTCATGTAGGATAAACATTCCTGATTGTTTTCTTCTTCAGAAAACATTTGAGTCATTAGATACATACGATCCACTGGAAGAAAAACAACCTAAAAAGAAATAAAGAAGCCTTTCCAAAAAGAAATAAAAATTAAATTATACATTTACATGTTAAATAGGGACAGATGCAGCTTTCTTTACAGTGCAGTGAATGCTGAAACGAGTCTGAAATCACAAACTGTCTGAGCTGTAGGAAGTCACAGCTTCTCTGTCTGGGTAAAGTTTAGTCAAAGTCTGATACTCAGAGAGAGGACTTAGGATGACTATGTAAGAGGAACATTTTATGGTCACTGGACTGAGGGAAAACTAGAGTTCTGTAGATCATATTTCCTCAGGTTGTAAGGGACTCCTTTCAACAATCTATTGCCAGTCAGAATTGTGAACAACTTTGTATATTTTTCCCTGCCTTTCTAAGTACATAGTCAGACTTCCTGCATGTTGTGAATGAATAAACCAACCCCTACACAAAGGTTACCCTCTGCTCTTAAATCCTTCTGGTCCCCTGACATTTCTGACTGATGAAAATTGGATGCAGAGGCAAGGCAAACTACTCTAGCTAAATGCTTCTGAATAGGATGATGGTCTGCTGCTACATAAATCCTGTGTACTGTCAGATCCCTGGAGCATTCTTTGTTCTGGCCTTGGAGAGATTTCTTGTCAGCCCACCAGACAGCAAGAAGAAAACTGCAGTTGATTCTGTCAGAACATCACATGAAACGAACAAAATTATGATTTTTTTTTCCTTCATGTACATTCCAACTTATTTTTCAGAGCTCCCCCTGGTTCTACCTCAGCTAGAATAGGCTCCAGAACAAAGTGAAGTTACTTTTTAATTATCAAACTATTCTCTTCAGAGAACAGCTATCAGTGTAATTTCCTTGAATGACATATAATTTTTCTCTGCAGAGTATTGCAAACACAGGACAGCAGGACAGCTGGGGAAGAGGAAAAGGTGATAAAAGGGATAGAAATATTGTGCAATAATTCCTCTAAATCTCTCCTTCCTGATGTACTGTATTGTAATCATAGACAACTCGTGCCTTTTAACACTTCAAACTGCAGGCATTAGAGATTAAACAATAAGCAGTTATTGAGGAAGTAAAGAGGGGGATGATAAAACTTGCTGATGAGACTGATAGTCAGGGTAGTAGAAATGACAGCCAACATGGATAAAGTGTTGAAAAAGGACCCTTTGATACTGAATTAGACAATAAACTGGCACATGAAGTCAATATAGTTAATGTAAACCAGTGCACATAAGAAAAAACTAATTCTAACTTCACCTATAAAATGATGAGCTGTAAAATTGTCTGTGCTGTAACAGACAATTCTGTGAAAACACCAGCTCAATGTTCACTATTAGTCAAAAACAAATCAAGTGCTAGGAAATGCTAAGAAAAAGAACACAAAACAGATATTACATTACTGCATACATTCATTATTTATTTGTATCTTGAATAATATGGGCAACTCCAGCTCCCCTTATTTAACTAAGCATTCAGTCCAGTTAACTCCTTGGACTGGAATAAAACCACCTGAGATGGTCATGAGAGGCACAGCAAAGGTGAGCATGGATCTCTTGATCCATGAGGGATCTAGAACTAGGAGACCAGCTATACCTACAAACTAGTGGATAAAAAGTTCAGCATAAAAAAGAAGGTCCCTGTGACATGTAAGCAAGCTGAGGAATTTCTTGCCACAGGCTACAGCAGATGCTAGAAGTTTGTGGAGGTCAAAAAGCAACTACAAAAATGTATAATACAAGGGCTAGTAAGTTCAAAGCCATCATCCTGAGCTAAGAAAGCTGCATGTTGGAAACTGCTGGATTGTATTTTGGGCCAGTGGCACTCATTTAAAATAACAAATATCTCTATTTGTAACTGAAATATACACAAGGTGGTAAATCCAGATTTACATTCAGATTTCAACTGTCCCAGCCAGAGAACTGATTCCTTCCATCATAAGGATGGAGGGGAACTGTGCAAAGTCTGAAGTTGAATCATAAAATCCTTTAGGTTGGAAAAGACATTTAATACCATCAAGACTAACCATTATTTTGTACTTTAATTGGGATTGCAACTTAAACCAACTTTGTGTCTGGTTTTGGTGGGGTTGGTTTGCTATTGAAGCTGGGATATTGACTCAGTTGGCCTGAGAAGAAGGGCAGTTGTGGGGCTGTGAATCTGTAACTACAGTTTCTCACTCCTATTTTGCCCAATAGGATGCTCTCTGCTTTATTTCTGGATGTTAATTTACTGCACCTCAGTGAACCCAAGATAAGATTTCTATTCTGACATTTTAGCAAGTAAAATGTGATTCTGAGAACGCAGAAAAATCATGACCTAACCTTTCCCAGCATAATGATAATAATGATACCATTTACAGGAAAAAATTACTTTAAATTGGTTAGAAAACACTTCGGTTAAAAGACACCTTACCAGTGCGAGGGAAGAAAACTCAGAGTACATTTACATAGTTAATTTTGGTTAAACAGGCTAATGAATGTTTTCTGCATGGCAGCCAAGATTGCCATGTGGCTGCAATCGCTGCTGGGAGCAAATGCTGTTTGTTATTCCTTTTCAGATTGTTCTTGGATTCTGTGCCTGGCTTTATATGGATCCTGTGCATGGAGTCAACAAATTGGGGGGAAAAAAAAAATGGCTTGTCTGATGCCTAAGAAGTAGAGTTCCTAATATGGTGCCATGTGTCTGGCCTTTTCAGAAGGTGGATTTGCATTTACTACACAGATTGCTGCATGTGATTTTCTGTGTTTGAGCAGAGAGTTAGAGCACAGCATCCCCATAACCCATCCCAGCAGATACTGGGCTCTGAACAACAAAAGATGGGATTAAAACCAGCAGTACCCAGAACAGCCAACTCTTATTCAAGTTGGTTGCTGTGCAGAGCAATAAGCTTGGAGCAGGCCAAGAGGTGCATGAATCTGCCATGACTGTGCCAGCATCTGTGCCAAAACCTCAGTGACTCTCCCTCTACTTAATCATTTAGGCATGAGGTTTCTGCTTTGTTCCTTGTAGATGCCTGCTTATGGTCCAAGGTCCTTTCAAAACCCTGAATTTTGCTTTGAGTAAGGTTATCAGAGAAATAACTGCTCCTCTCTTTTCCCTTACCTCCTTCTTGGAGCCCTGCAGGAACACTTCAGCCATGTTTTCATGACTTTTCTCTGTAATTGTCAGAGATAATAACTTTTTTCCCCCCCTCTTTTCTTTCTTTAAGAAGAAAGGAATCTGGTCTTTATAATCAACTGACAGCAGGAGCTGGGGTATCCAAAGAAGCATCACAGGCAGTGAGATTCATGATAAAAATCTGCCTCAGGAGAACCACTTCCATCTTTTACTCCATCTTTTTACTTGCTTACAGGTTGCAGCAGTGGAGCCTCGAATAATATATAAAAAAATCCCCACATACTTTGAATCTGACCCATCATCCCTGCAGATAATAATATTGGGGTAGCAACACTTTGTCTCTTCTTGCTGCAGAGCTCTCAGAATTGAGCTGTCCTGCAAGAGGAACTGCACACAGTGTGAAGCACACTTTGGTCTGAAACTACAGGGGCTGTAATTAAACTTAATTGAAACCACATCTGTGAGATAGAGGGACAAATGTCTTCAGGAGCATCTCCACAGCTGCATCTCTTCAGAGTAGACAGCACCAGCAAGGGGAAAATAAAACCCAATACCAGATACTATAGATAAGCTAATGCTGTGCAATGGCCCAGATTGGGCTGCAGGAAGAATTTATGGGAGAACTAGAAAGCTATTGGGGTTTCTTTGTAAGCATAAAAGGTTATAAGGTTGAATAATAGCTTTAAATAGATGTATTTCCTTGCTGTTAGATCCTTACAGGTTATTTCACTATATTTTTATTATGTCTGTCTAGCCACAGGGAGAAGCAGATTAAGTGGTCTAAATTTTCTTTATCTCTTACCTTCACCACTTGACCTTCCTGTTTGAGGGTTCTGGGTATTTCCAACGGTGTTTCTGTTATGAAATCCAGCTTGTCCTCTGGAAGTGAGTTGTTTTTGATGAGTTACAAGAGAAACACAGGTGGGTTTCTGAGAGCAGAATGCCTGAGCTCCTGCCAGCTCATTTTATGGGCTGCTAGGGGCTTCAAAGCAACTGTGTTATGCAGAATCTGGCACTGTCACACCAGCACCCTGGGTTTAGCTTTCCTCTGAGGTTGCAAACTCCCTACCACACACCACAGGAGCCTCAGATCCCTTTGTGCAGGTGAGAGCTGGAGGCTGGAAGCTCCTTTTATCAGCTGGGAGTCATCACTGAAGTGGCTCCTAATATGGAGATCCCAGGAGCTCCACCTCCTCAGCAATCAACACCCAAGATCAGAGCCATGTGTTGTCCATCAGACCTTTTGATATTGTTGCCACCAGAGGGAGAAGATGAAGCTGGGGGTAACGAGGAGGTTCTACCACACTGTGCAGAGTTTTTGTGATGAGCTGGGTAAAGGCAAATTAGGAGCCTGGCAGCCCTGAGGAACTTCAGCTCTGTTACTCACCTCCTGGGTCTGCAGCACTGTGTCTGGCAACTTTGGAGTTCCCCCTCTGAGCTGGAGGTCTCACAGCTTCATGCCCATTGACAGCAGGGAGCAATTTTCCAGGCTGAGCTGTACATCTCAGCATGTCTATTTTCCTGCAGTCCAAGAGCTGTGCCAGGTGCCTCACAGCATGTGCTTCTTCCAAATGGTGTCATGGGTGCCTCAGATGCTCCCGGGCAGATATGATTGTGCTGCAAAACTTCATCCCAGTTTTTCACCACAAAATATTTGGATTTTTTTAGGCATAATCTTACTAATATTCTTTTTGTTTTTCAAATGAAATTTCCACTTTCTACTTCTCGTTTCATTGTGAAATGAAAGGCTGTTTTCCTCAGAAGTTCAGAAAGCTCTGTAAAATGGAAGAGCCTCCTTTAGAACAGGTCATCACTGGGTTTTGATCAGAAGGGACCTGGATCTCTTCTGACTCCTTCAGGCTGATAGAATTTCCTTCTTGGCTTCTCCCAGAGTATCCCCCAGGATACTGCTGCTCACGTTCACTGTCTCCTACTCAGTTAATCTAGTTCCTTGTCTAAGGCACTTCGTGAAATATTGTAATATTGCCATTTCCATTCAGAAATATCATATCCAATTATGCTAACCCTGCAGCACTTGTTTCACTGATGAGATCAGTTTCTATCTGATCCATTTGAATTATTTTTCCTTTTCACCTATTTTTCAGGCTGTCCCTTTGGGATGAATGGACTTACCAGTCCAGCTTTACCTTGTCTCCTCAGCCACTCACTTCCACCCTGTTGTTGCTCAGTCCTATTTTTTGATAATTAACCTGTAATGTACATCTATAAAATGCACATAATGCCTGCAGTTGTGTAAATATTTAGTTTACTTAAATGCAAGTCATAACTACTGCTTTTTCCTTCTTCCTATTTGTTTGCATCATGCTTGTGTGGCTTCTGGGACTAATTAGATTCTGAATTTTACAGGACTGGGAACACATTTTCTGAATTGGCACAGTGTGTCCCGAGATTGACCAAGACCAGGAGGCATTGCTATGACATAAATAAATAATAACATCTCTAAAAATCTTTTCATCACCTTAATGGCTCTGTGATCTCTGTGTATTTTGGTGATTGCAGTAAGTAGTTGTAGAAAGCATTGTGATAACGTCAATAGAAGCATGGTATGTAATGTAAAATTAATGAGCTAGATGGTAATCTTTTTAGGCAAATTGTGTTCTGTAATACAGCACACCCTCTCAATTAGTCTGTTCTCAGGAGCCAAGGAATCAGTGTATTGTGTGTGAAGTGCACAGTCAAATTGACTATGTTACTCAGGAAGATCAGTGTAGCTGATAGTCAAAGTGCAATAACCTCTTACAGAACTCAATCTTATAGTGAAGAGCATTATAGAGGCAATTCAAGGTACTTTCATTTTTATGTTTTTAATGTCCCACAGGTATTTGTTAGTAAGGGGAAAGAGATTTCAGTGACTGTTGCTAAGAAAACAACCAAAATCAGGAAGCTGGGCTGATGTCTTCCAAAAGCCAAACTTCTGCTGATCAACTCATGAATGAAAGTGTGACTAGCAGAGGATGTGAACAACTGGTTTGTACTTTCCATGGAAATTGACTTTCCAACCACTAAGGTTAAGATTCATACTTTCTTACCTAGTGTAAGTGATATCTGAATCACTCCATATTAACCACTGAAGCATGATATCAAGTAGAAAAGGGAAATGATGTTCAGTCGTGGCAACTGACCTCTCACCAAACTCTTCTAATGCAAAAGTGCTGGAAAGAAAGATTCCTTGGAAGAGACAAACATGGAAATTGTGCAATGCTGACAAGGAGTAAAATGGCACTGCTTTGTCTGATACTTGCTGAATTCCAAGCAGAATTTCTCTCAGTTTAACTCTCTTGACTTTTTTGCCTTCATATGGTATGCACTGAACCACACAGCCACACACACTTATCAACCCAAGGAGCTACAAGCCAATGTGTAAAACTCAGTGCAGTAACAGCAATACAAAAGTATATTTGATCCTATAGTTCATTCAAAGAAACTTCCAGTTTCCTTAATGAGCTCCATGAGAAATTGATTATTGTCAGATTTGGTTCGTTACTTCTGATGAAGAAATAGGGAAGAAAGTCATTAATGGAATATTTTCTGGAAGCCAGGACATAAATTTGGTTTACATCATGAGAGAGATTCATTTCATCTCAAACTATAGCTCAGTGGACATTAATCTATATTACAGTTCCACAGCCAATGAAATTAACAATTTGTGAAGACTGACAATAGAGCCAGTCATGGGTCAACCAAAACTTAGTACAACCATTTTTAGTTTTCATTAAATTCTCACCAGATGTTGATTTCCTGAAAGTTTCAACTTAAAATATTAAATCCACTTTGGGAAGCAGGTGGATTGTCTTGTGTTTTATTTTATAAACTGACTTTAAATATGTCCTGATTCTTCTGAATGCTTCCAGAAGGCACCCTAGCTTACAGAAATGAGAGACTGATGTTGATTGTAAAGAAAGATGAAGCTTACCTTTTATTTTAAAGCACTGTATGTGAAGATTCTCTCACAGGAGGAGCATCTCCACGAGGTGAAAATAGTAATCATGGTAGAACAACGTTAAGGATAGACCAACCCTTATTTTTCATTCTCTGTCAGCAAACTGTTAAAAGAAAGAAATACATGCTTTGCTTCAAAATTGCCACAGAAGCCAAAATAATGTTTTATTACTTCCCTCATGTTCTTTTACTCCTTTTCTTTTTTGTTCTCTTGCATGAGATGATTAGCTTGAAACCTTGTGCTTCTACACTGATGAAATGCAATTTACTGCAGAGACATTACTTGGAGGATATCCAGTATTGGCCATTCAGGAATGTGCTTTCCCTCACTTCAAATAGCAGACATCCCTTTACATCACAAGCAATTGTAGTCTATAGCGTTAATGGTGTCTACATTAATAAAGCTCACTTTATGAAAAAGCTGCTGGACTGTGATTTATTTTATTTATTAACAGTTTTATGGGGTCTATTTTCATTCAGGTCTTCAGCAGCAGATAAACAAAAGGAGCTATTGATTATAAACAGAAAAGTTTCTGACACTCCAATTAGAAAAATCTTCCTTTGTTTAAATGGCAAATCAAATTCCTGGAAAATTTCCTTTCTCTTTTGGTTTTTGTCTGAAAGTTAATTTCTCAGTTGGCATACCACTGGGTCCAAACCTGCTTTTACTGAAGTAAATGGGAATTTTGCCATTGGCTTCAACAGGAGCAGGTGCACGCCCCTAATGAAGTGTGGAATGGAAATGGTGTACACACAAAAAACCCTGGACACAGCCAGCATGAGCAATGCTGGAGAAGGAGGTGGCTCTCTCACAATCCCAGAGCACGTGAACAATGTGTTGACATTTAAGCATTGACAAGAAAAGTGAAGAGATCAAGTGGAAGAATAGAACCAGACAAGAAGATATTGTCACACTGGAACAATTCACCTCGTGCTTGGAAAAGTTTATAAAAACCTTGAATAGGGAGGGAAAGGGCATCATGATAAATGAGAGCACCTAAGTCATATTAGATCAGCTGATAACACAGTCAGCTTTGCCAAAATCCCTGAAGACCTTGAAGCACTGATGAGAGAATTAATCATGAAGAGTATGGCTTGAGCAATTAGGATAGGAAGAACTGAGTTGTCTCCAGTGAAACTTGACCTCCAGCCTTCACCCTGTATTGAAATCAAGTATGACCCTAACCTTTCTTAAATACTAAAAAAAAAAAGGCAAAGGAAGTTGTTTTTTTCCCCCTCATTATCTCTCATTTCATTCCCCATATCCAATACAGTGTGCTGTGGATAATCTCAGACTGGTATCAACTCAAATAGCACCAGAACAGCAAGACACTCGATCAGCCAGTATTGCATCCACAGTAATTAGCCCTGCTTCTCAGCAGTGAGGAAGGGCATGCTAATGAGGTTCTGAGTGCATTGGTGCACTCATCCTGTGGAATAGTTTCTGCAACCCAAGCAAGGCACTTGGCTCGTGCTGATCTGCTCCATGGAGAAGTGTCAGATCCCAGGGTGTTAACTGGGGTGTCTCCAGCACAGTGGACACACAACAAGGCTGATGCATGAGCACCCTAAGCAATGCACGTGCCAGGATGCTGCAAGAGAGGTTGTGCTTGAAGGAGCTCCATGGTGTCTCATCCTCAGGAGAAGGGGGGAAAAAGTGTGAAGAGGAAGACTGTGTGCCCCTTCATGCTGCAATCTTTGTGCCAAGTAAGTATTTCAGCCTCAGATAAGATATTTCTGCAGAAGAAATGTAAAAAGAGATGTAGAGTCTGGTGGTTACTCCACTGTTTCTCCTATTGATTGGCACAAATCTTATTTCCCAGTTGTGATGAGAGGAGGAGGCTTGTTTTGCCAGACCATGTTGATGAGTGTGAGAACTACTCATGTCCTGAGTCCCTGACTGAGGCAAGAGTGGGTATTTGCACTGCCAGAACCAGGTTGTGCCTTGCATGGAAAAATGAGGCATTCTATGGTCTGGGCTTGTTTTTTTTTCATGCATTAGATCTGGGTTTTGCTTTGCCAAAAGTGGCTCTGAGTCTGAAATCTCAGAGGGGTATCTGTTGGACACAGCTACTGTTTTCTTGTCCACGTTGAGTGTTTTATCTTGGCCACAAACTGAAGCACATGTAATGAGGAAAGGAACATCACTTATCTTCTTGATAGGCAGAGTTGCATGGGTGAAGGCAGATGTGGATCTCTTGGGATGCTGCAGCTATCGTGGCAGGAAAATTTTCCAGTCAAATATTCTAATGAGATCCTGGAAATGAATTCAATTTGTCTCTAGTTTTATTTTTAGTGATTTCACTCTTCTGGCTTATGTATTTCATTCCCATTTATTGTCAAGATTTATTACCAGCCCTATTGTGAAGTGCAGCCAGTTCCAGTCCTCCAAATTCTTCCTCCTAAACTTAATTTTTGTCAATGGAATACTTTCCTGTAAAACATCTAATTGTTGGCTTATTGGCAGATTACATCCAAGAGCTTTTGAAAACGGACTAAGGCCAGCACCAATTATGTGGTTGGTGCCAAGTCCCTTAGTTGCTGATGGAATAAATGAGAATTTCAGTTGTTTCAGAGCTGACTGCATTTTTGGACACTGAAAACTTAAGAACATTAATTTCCTAGCTTCTAGCTACAGTATTGGTTTTTGTGTTCCTTTGACATCTTTAATACATTTATTGACACAGCTTTCCTGTTGGGTAGGAAATGTTGTTATCATTAGTTTTCAAGTGGGAAACCACAACCTCAAGAAACTGTAGCTATGTTTAGTTTTAAAAGTCCATTGTATGCAGAAGAGGCAACCTTCTCTGGGGGGACAGTGGGTGATACAGGAGTGCATTTTGTGATGAACATTTTATTTGCTCTGCCAAGAGATAGGCAAGACTGAAAAAAAAGGGATGGCCATGCTGTATTTTCTGCATCTATACCAGGAGATTTGGTTCATAACAAATCCTTGGAGGAAATTGTACTTCTCTCTAGGCAAAATGACTTGCCCAGGCCACTCTCTGGGACAGAGAACAAGACAGATCTGATGTGAGAATCCCTTGAGGTGAGAGGCCTTTCCCCCACGGCCCTACTGAGCCAGGAGTTCCATTGTTTCAGGCAAAAAGTCTGGAAAATCAATCACTACAAGCATTTGTCTTCAAAGCAGTGACTTCACTGAGTAATGTTTAGGTCTAAAATACTGCTAGGAATACTTTTTCTACCCTTCACAAAGACAGCAGTTCCAGGACCTCTGTATTTAGGTTTCTATCAGCTGGCATGTGCTTCTGTACATATGCTTTGAAAATAGGAGACACATCACATTTTCATTAAGAGAAGGCTATGATGAACATCTTAACTCCAGACAGAGTTTCTCTGACAAAAAAAAAGTCACATGTCTTAAACTATACCTTAGGGGAAAGTTCAGCTCCTCACTTATGCCTAAAATTTATTGCTTGAACTTGTATTTAACCTGAACTTTAAATTATTCTTTACTCTAAAGGAAAGGATTAAAGAATCAGAAAAATAGGGAAAAACATGTGGGTTTTACTCTAGCTGTGAGTTATATCCAAATACAAATTTATATGGGGTGTTTTTTTTATTTACATATGAAATGTCATCTAATTCTTTGAGGAAAGCTAATTTTAACTATCCATTTTCATTTGAATTTATTCTCACCCCCTCCAAAATGCAAACAAGAAGGTTAAGAAGTGAAGTTTGACTTCTGTGTTCCTGAGCTTTCTTTGAAAGTCATGACAGAGCTGCCAGGATGATGAGTTATTGGTTGTCAATAAAGCCACTATTGATCATAATCTTCCAAATTTCATCCTTCATATGTGTGTAAAAACAGAATATGCTGTGAAGTGCAGAACAGAATTAATTACTTTACCCCTGAGGGAAGAGCAGATAGTTACCAAATAACATTTCTATCCAAGCTGTAGCTAAGTCTTGAGTGTTGCATGGGGAAAATTCCACACTCGTATGAAACAAATAAACTTGTCAGTACTTTCACACAAAATAAAACTTGCAACATTTCACCAAGAGTCCTATCAGGAACATCCTCATTTTTATAATTATTTTGAATGTCTTTA
The DNA here is from genome assembly GCA_013401355.1 of Ceyx cyanopectus. Classification (NCBI taxonomy): domain Eukaryota; kingdom Metazoa; phylum Chordata; class Aves; order Coraciiformes; family Alcedinidae; genus Ceyx; species Ceyx cyanopectus. The sequence goes on along the minus strand of VYZU01019357.1, from coordinate 136,323 downwards.
AGGGCAAAGGAAAAACAGACATCAGAAAGAGTAAGCAGACATTCAGAATTCTTGTGCTCTCCTGCAGATAGTTTTAACAGATTGATTTGATGATGTTAAGTTTTAAGGATATTTGTTTTTTATTTCTTGTTGATCAATATAGTTTTAAAAGCTTTCATATTGCTGAGGTCCCTACTAGGATGGTTGGATAGACATTTTGGAAAGCAGTATTGTATTGAAAGGATAATTTATGCTTTGCACTAATTCCCTCCTATCTATTGATATAAATTACAGCTTTGGAAGAAGGGGATGTCTGACAGTTATTATTTTATGTGCCAGTCTGTGCTCAAAGAATGGGAAAGATTTTTGCAGTTAACATTTTGCAGGACACCCAAACTCTTTTGGGAAACTTACCCTCCAGAATTCAGTAGAGAAAACTTCTGCTGGTGAACAAATACTGCCCTGGGAATCATTTGTGCAAAGCCAATTCTGGTTTAGAACGCAGCACTTGCTATTGGAAGAGGGGAAGTTATTTATTGGAAATAAACCACCTAGCTAATGCAGCTTTTTTTGCCTTGTTTGTAAGTTAAAATCTGATTCTGGATTCCATTAATGTATTTGTTATGTGGAAATCTTTTCCAGTAAAATGAAATACACTGCTGTGCAAAGTGTCTGCTGTTCTTTGTGGCAGAGGACCAGTCACCTGGTAGCACATGGCACAATTACTGTCTGACTGTAACTCACTGAACAGTGATGCAAATGCACTTCTCAATCCACCTTCCTAAATGTGTCTAAATTATGGGATGTCAGACCCCTTGTCAAGGAAAAGGAAACTTCACTCACAACTTCACAATATGACCTTTCCTTTAAGTGCTTTAATGAACAGTGAAATCACGGGCTATGCAAACGGCTGGTGGTATTCCTTTGCCATTTGAGTGACCACCTGAGGGCCAGGTTATATAAGGACACTTTTTATTTAACCTTTACTAATGCAGACTTCATCAGCTGCATCTTCCCCCTGCCTCAGCCTGTGAGGCTTTGTGGTGAAGAAGATGAAAAGGCAGCTAGAGCAGAAGAGGACAATTGAGATGGCCAATTTGCTTCCTGCTGCTGTCAGAGGGAGAAGTTATTTCCCTGCCCTCTCCTCCCTGCTTCTGGCTCCTCAGCCTCACCTGTGTCCTCTGCACCCTTCCCTTCCTCCTTTCCAGCTTGCACTAGCTCTGGCATACACTGTACTCATTGGATTTCTTTAGCCAGCTTAATATTTTTGCTTCATTACTGATTTGCAGCAGTGCTCACAGGAATCTGTGAGTGCCAGAGCTGGTGCAAGAGTGAGAAGAGTGTTATCTTCCCTTTCAGACAGTGATGAGCTCCCTGATAGGAAATTTTACTTAACATACTGGTCTAAATAGTGAATTTAAATGTGTATGCAATGACTAGAGACTCTTCCATCACACATCTAACAAGGAAGTTCACTCAATTATTTTCTGTGTGTTACTATCTGAGGAGAGTATATTAGAAATTATATTCAAAGTGGCTGTACTAAAAAGCAGACAACAAGGAAGAAAAGTTTAATTTCCAGTTTTCAGACCCTTCTTCCTTCTTGAACCTGAGGGTTTTGAGCACCCTGCAACAGCCTTTCAATCTCTAAGCCATGGAAATCTGTCCTTTGTAGGTCCAGAAAGCAGTCTGGGGGACTTAGAGGAGAGCAGACCAAGCACAGCAGGATTGTGATGCTACTGGATTGATAGCTAAAGGAAACAGATCTGAAAAGCAGAGGAATATCCATAAAGGCAATTAAAGATGTAGGAATCACAGCCTCCTGGAATGGAGAGATGTTATGGAGGTGGCAGACTTAAAAGTCCCCCTAAAAAGAGACTACATTTTCTTAAGGTCAATTGTCTGCTTCCCTTTAAAAGGAAAGAAGAAAATGCAAGAACACCGAGGCTCTGAAACATTTCAAGCTGATGCAGTTCCAAGGAGAAGTGAATTTTATTTGTTATATATTGCCCAGAGCAAGGGAGCTCAGAAAAGCCTTTGGACCTTCACAAACCCATTTGCTGCTGCGTTGGTTTGTACAATATCTGGGAAAAATACTGGAGCTGGAATCAGTGTCTGAGAACTTGGGAGATTTCCCACTCAAAGAGTTATGAAACTGTCAGGAGAAAAACCCAGACTGAGGAAAACAGACCATGGGAGAATGAGGAGATCAGAAGGATGTTTCCAGAATATCTTTTGCAGGCCTGGGGGAACAAACTCTGCTTTTGCTCCAACACGACTGCAATCTTCAAGGATGTGGCCAGTCCAGTGCCAAAGCCAAACAAACACATTCTGCTATATAAAAACCAAACAACAAAACAGACAGTAGCAGCAGCAGATGCCTTGGACTCTGGACAGTGTGGGTTATCTGTTCTCCAAAGGCTGCAGAACAGGACTAGGGACCCATGGGAGCAGGAACAGCAGAAGAAGAGGCTTGGAGCTGGCTGTGCTTTCCTGTACGTGTGCTGGAAAGATGGCCACTCATCCTGAAAGGACAAAGAGGATCTAGGAGATGAAGGTTTTGGACCTGAGTAGGATTCTTTTCCTCTACATGCAGCCCTGGTGCAGAGGGCTCTAGAGGAATGAGAAAGGTCTAGCAGCTATTTCCACTGCCTGGATCAGATGCAGTGTGCTGCTAAAATAAGAAGGGTGAGTTCTGGGATAGGTAAGGGGAAGGAAAAGAGCCAGCAAAGGTTGCTGCCTCCCTTTCATTATCATCTTTTAGCTGCAAACAAGTTAAACCACTGCCTGCCCAACTGACCAGGGATGATTCCTGGGAGAAGAAAGGCCAGAGGCTGCAGGAGTTTGCTAGAGACAATTTTCACAGTCAGTTCAGGAACCAAACTGCCTCTAGATAGATTGTGTTCTGCAGCCTCACTAATGTGACTGAATATGAGAAAAGAGCTCTTTATGGAAAAGATTATTTTCCTATGGACTTCTTGGCAAGTACTTCTTCTGGGGGTTAGTAATTGTTTAGCCATAATACATGGTAGAGTAACATCAGGAACCTAAGGGTACTGAAATTTGTGACATTCACATCTTAGAGGGATTTGAGAAGGAAAACTCATGATCAGACAAATCCCCTGCAAGCTGCAGAAATGATCAGAGTTTGCAGAGTGCAGTGTTACAAGCTCTCAGGACACTGCTTGGTGCAAGCTCAACCAAGAGTATATGGGACAGTTAATTTTGGCTGGGATTTTTGGCAGTGAAGTACTTGTTTACTCAGTAGTGCAGCTTCAGCTAGGAAGATTGAAAGCATCTTTAGGCAACACAATGTACTGTTTAGGAATTTTATGCATCCCAGATGGAATGATGGATTATTGAGCAAGCAGATCCTGGTGGTGTCCCTGTGTTTTCTCACAGGATATTTGTACACAGCAGATTACCATCAGCTATCATGGAAGAGGTCTTTGTGGCCAGGATCTGTACACCAGGAGTATGTGGACGTGAATGTCTTTAAGAGAATAATGAAGGAAATAATTCCATGATGAAGTAAAAGACTGGGAATCAGACAAAACTGCAAAAAAAAATCTTGAAGACAAAAGCAAGGACATTCTTCTCAGCTATGTCTGAAGGGCAAAGTGGAAAGCACTATGGAAAGGACATAAAAGAACATACAGTTTTCTGAGATCCACTAAGCCAGAGGGACCTTCTTCATCTTAGATTTCCTTCCTCATCTCAGACCCCTGATCAATATTGTTGTTCCACTCTCAGGATCATACTCAGTCTGTGCTGGTATGTTGAGGACATTTTAGGACTGTGACAGCAGAGTCTTTTAGGAGTAAACCAACAATTTCCTGAGACCATTTCAACTGCACAGGAGTGACAGAGAGGATCAAGACTCCTGTGCATGACTGACAGAGAGTCCTCATCTCTGTTTGTTGTTGAAGGATGCAGCTTCCCTTGGGGCAAACAGCTGACAGCAAAATGAGATTTTCAGGTTTATAGAGTCTTCTGTATGATTTTCATTCATGTTGTTGGTAGTGGCACCTTACCTTTAGTTTCTCTTACAACATTATAGCAGCAGATGTGACTTAGGAACAC
>VYZU01019357.1:113949-132190 GCA_013401355.1 Ceyx cyanopectus | reverse complement strand
AAATAATAATAATTTTTAAAATATCATTATTATTATTAGGCAGTTTGCAAATGGGAAGCATATTCCTGCTATATAAAGTTTTAGTGAGACAGAAGAGAAATCAACAAATGTCATGAGTCTCAGGTAATCATTCCTACTGTATAAATAAAATTATAATAAATTCACTGGGTGTGTTATCTCTAATGAATAATTCAGCCAGTTGCAGCTATAATGAAGAATCTAGTGAAGACTCATCTACTGAACATGTATTGTAGGGTGTCTATTACAATATTCTGGGCAAAATTTTACCAGTCAAGGTGTTTCAGGACTTTCCTTCACGTCATAGAATCTTCAGTATTGATTTATATGGGGAAAGATGGAAATGGAATCAGTTGATTTTTTTTTCCCCCCAGTGTACATTAATCAGCTTCATTTACTTTGACAGTGCAGCATTGTGAAGAATGATACACTTGAAATATTAAACATTTTGCTAGATGCCTGATCTTGCAGCCCTTCTCCACGCTGAACTAATTCACTTTGATGTCCATGTGATTTTTTTCCCACAAAATAATTACATGATCAGGGCCTAAATTTTTTAACAATTTGTTATACCAGTAACAGGGAAAAACCACACTGAGATAATTGACCTTGACTTCTCATACACGTGCCTCTTTATCTTGCCTTGTACAACATCCAAGATGGTTAAATTTGTTCTCTTGCAACAGCAACAAGAAGAACTGATACTTGAGTGGATGCTGGAAGCAAAGCAATTGCAGCACCAAATGTGAGCTAGGAGCCTGTTGATAACACACAACCTATGATAAGAAAGGCATGCTTGTCTTATTAATTATTTATATTTGGAATGTGCTTCTAATATTCTAGGAGAGGCAAGGTTTGTAAGGAGATTGGGACTCGGTTGGGCTAATAAATGGCATACCAAAGTGAATGTTAATTAGATTAGCAAAACATTCCTGAGAAGGCATTGTATAAGAGGGGAAAATGAAGAACCACATGACACCTCAACTGTTCTTACTCACAATATTAGCTTGATAATGGAGACTAAGCAGCTGCTAGTATCTATGCAGTAGGCTGCTGCTTCTGCACAAAGGTAAATCTAACATTCCCCTGGACTGAGGGTGGCCCTTTGCAGAAGCAGCCTTGATAAATTTTAATACAAATTAGAATCCTGAGCTATTTTGGGAGTGTCAAAATGTTCTAGGAAAAAAAAACCCAACCAAAACAAAACAACAGTCTCTGGTAAAAAATGAAGGAAAGAAAAAAAAAAAGGAAAGCAATTATTTATTTTTTTTTCTAGTAGCATGGAAAGGTTACAAAGTCCACTTCTGCTCATAATGAAATTCCAAAGCAGTGTAGGAAATGTGTGCTGGCTTCAGCTGTCAATCACTGTTTAGAAATGTCACCAATAATTTGTACTCTGGAAGTGCTCAGTGTGTGGACCCCTGGCTCTAATTGGATCCACTGATTTCACCTAAATCTTGTCCTGTCAGCAGCTCAGCAGTAGGTAGGATATTGAAGCTCTAATGAATCCAGTAATAACTTTAAATTGCCAACCTGGATTATTTTAATTTCTTTTCTGCTGGTGAAAATAGTTTTGCTTTCCTGGGCAAAAAGTATCTTGAAATAGTTCTTAAATAACTATGCTAATTATTGCCCAAGCAGCTGGGACATAGGCATTATATATATATGTGTGTGTATCTGTAGAATCCCTTTAGCAGAGGAAAAGAAAATCAGGAGAGTGATGTCCAGATAAGCTGGATTTCATGCTTTGGTCTAGCAAGCATAGAACTAATTATGTAAGTAAATATTTTTCTAAGAAATAGAGATGGGGAAGCCAGAAATCTGTCCAGCAGCCTCCTATATTGTTTCAGTTGCAGCTTTTGTGAGGTAGAGGCAGTGCTGTTTTAGCTCATGGGTTTCTTGCCCTGGTTGTCTAAGGAAATGAGATGTACACAACAGTGCTACTGGTCTGGAATTTCAGAAGCCTAGATTAAAGTTTAGCAAATTTGACAAAGGATTAAACGTCTCACAGATCACAGATAACAAGTGCATACAAATTCAATGTTTGCCCATGTATAAAGATCCTATGCAGGAAAAAGACTTCAGTTCCCACTGCTCCCATCAGCCTGATTACAGCCATACCCTGGCAGTGAGAAATGGGATCCTGGCCACTGGGGTGGTGGCAGTGAGTGTGAAGCCCCGGGCTGTCAACCCCTCTATCCCCCTGTCCAAGGCAAAGGACCCTTGGTGAGAGGTGGAAATACCTCAGGCTGTGGTAGAGGAGGTGATAAAGGTGGTCCCCACTTCATGAGGCAAAGCTGGGGAGACACAGCAGCATCAGAGGGGGCAAAGAGGATGAGGAGAGCTTCTGGAGGCACCATGGAGCACGTTGAGTGTGGGGACACAGAAGGTGGCTGCAGCCAATTTGGGAGCATGGTGTGCAATCACTGGGAGATACTACACACGAGTGGCACCTGGGGAGAAGATTTAAGGACATGCAAGTGGGAGATGAGGAAGAAACACAGAGTTACTGGTGATGCTGGAGAACACAGGATACAAATCCAAGGGCAACAAACCTTCACTAGCTGTGCAGCACATGGAACAGTCGAGTTTGGTTTGGTTTTTTTTAGATCTGACTCATTTCTTCCTTGATGTGTCTGTGCTGAAATGACACTGTCTTAAATCTGAGACAGCAGGAGCTATCACTCAGATGCAGCATGAATACTTGCAACACCTGAAAGCATGTTCTTCTGAATCCTTCCCTAGGCTGAAGTAAAGTTTGTTGGTTGTTTTATTTTGGTTTTTTTCTCAATGATGCATCTTTTTATTATTGAGCTACATAAATGTATATTGTGTGTCATAAAGCTGAACAAGGTATCTACAACCCATAGCTACAATATCATCACAGCTTCCTTGTTCCAGGAGCTGAATATATCTATTGCAAGAAGATTATGCTCTTTCTGAAGACATCTCAGCTATTTTTGCCCCAGCTATTATTCATTCATAATAAAATCAATGAACTGGAACTAAGAACTTTAAAAGCATTGGCTTTGGCTTTTGGTAAATTATGGTCCTTATTCTATATTGCATATGGAGCACTCATTTGCAAGATCATTCTGACCTATAGTATTTTTCCACTCTTTTTGTGTTGTTAAAAACAATGGCAACAATTGTAAAGTAATAGCAAATCCTGCCTTGTGTTTATAGTTCCAGTTTTTCTAGTTTAAAATTGTACTGCTTAAAACATTTTTATGATAAGCTATAGGTTTGCTTGATGATTATCTCAGTACCTGGTTTTGTGATATTCTCATGAGATAGTCTTTTCCTTTAGTCTAGACACAGCTGTATCTTCATTTGCTAGTTTCAATATTTGTTCTCCTTTCTGAATGCTTGAATTATTTAAATGCCAATAGACTTCATTTACCTATGGTCTCAAATATTCTGAATTGGGTCACCTCTGGCCATGTTGAAGAAGATTTATATGATACTATTAAAAAATTTAAGAGAGATAAACAGGCAGGAAAAAGCAGAGGAAGGTTTTAAATGTGCTTAATTGACAGAGTTCTCCCAGACTGATTGCTTGGTTACATCTGTGTTTCAGTTTCACTGCTAATAGGCTGCTAACTGAGAGTCCAGGATGGACTCTTTCAGTTATTGCATCACACCAAATAAATGAATATTGGTCAGATACCACATTCCCCTTTCTCATTTTACCTAGATTCTAATGTGACTTCATTCACACTCCCTATCCCTTCAGTTGTTTTCTCTCAGTTCCCTTTGATTTACCCACATCCTCCTGGTGCTGAAGTATCCAAAAGAGAGGAGAGGAAAAGGATTGCAGAAGCAAGATAAACTTGGAATGTAGGAAGCTGCGGTTGAATTATTTTATGTGTAAGCTGAGTTGGAAACTGCAAGCACAGGGCAGAAAGAATATATTCAGATTTTGGCTTGCAAGAAAAGGAAGCAACTCATATGAAAAATGACCACAAAAGGAAATGGGTAGCTGAAGAACAGGAGGACGTGAGCCTGCCACCTGCCTCCTTTGGAATGAAGTAGCTGGTGTCTGCATGTTTTGCTTGGATGTGTTTCAGTCCAGCTTTCTAAACTTCTGCTTTCCTTAATCTTGGCTCCTTTCATGGTGGGATCTCCCCAAAGATCCATTATTATTTTGCTTCAGGTAAGTTAGTTTCTTTGTACTGCTGCATCAGCCAGAGCTGCACTCCTGTGAGCAAATGTTGCATAAATTATGAAGAGGGGAAAGGAGAAGGAGAAAGAAAAAAAATCCATTAGCAACACTTAGATTGTAAGTGTCTGATAACTGTTTTAATAACTGTACATTTGTCTTAAGGATCAAAGACTCCGAAGGCAAGCATGTGGATTTGCAGCTTGTTTTCATTGCTTCATATATCTGTAGGTGGAGGAATGAAAATAAACATAGATAACACCAAATGGAATGAGTGACTGGAAAGCAAAACTCCTTAGCCCCTTTGAGATATTTTATCCTGCTAGCAAAGTTCTGCTAGAGATACACAGTAAATGATAAAGCAGCAGCATTCTTTAATTAGCTAATATTTGCAATGTAAATGTTGATAAATTAGTTAATGGACTGGGTTCCTTCCCTGCAAAGGACTGCTGAGAAGGACAGCCTTTAGAGGAAACAAGAGCTTGAAGCATAAGATCTTGAAGCTCGTGCCTTTGCTGGAGATAGAGAGGACAGGTAACATGACAGCAGAGCTGGCTGGGGAAGAATGAACAAGGAGGAGTTTTTTCTGGTGCTTTGCCCTACTGCTGCTGTCAGTCTGCCCACTGACTTACCCTAGGAAGAAATTCAAGTGGAGGAAAATCTTCTTTGAGGTGTTCATGAGGTGTTTGCACGAAACCTCTCACAGAAGAGGTGTCAAGGTTTGGGAAGTGCAGAAAAGATGTTAGGAATTTCATGTTCTGAGTGTACAATGAGGTTCTTCAAATCAGAAAGGTCTGAAGACATAGTGCTCCCCCAGCCATGGCTGAGGTCTTGGATGAGAAATTTTCCAGCTGGGGAGCTGGGACAGGGAGGTTAAAGGCAAGATCCTGTTGCAGCCACGGCAGAAAAACAAACCAAGAGAGCAGCTAGGGCAATGTGAATGGAGACTCCTGTATCTGTAGTCTGAGTGGCTGCTTGTCTTTGGGGATCATAAAAATGTCTGAGTTGATTTCTTCTGCTGTGCTGTAGCAGAAGTTCCATATTAGATCAAAATGTCCTTGTGCAGATGCCTCATCCAAAGTGCAAGTGTTAGAAAATCTAGGCCAACACTGCGACAGAAGAATGTTTGGGAAATATTAACTGGAACATCCATTACTGATTTTTCTAGGGTCAGATTTGCAGCAATGAATTCTCTTCTTGCAGATAAAATTTCATGCCTGTAAATAATTATAAGCACATTTTTCATGTAGGCATTCACAATGTTCTAGTTCAAGTTTTAGAAGCCAAATACTGAAATTTACAACTGCAAATCAAAGGTGAAAGCTGGAAATATCATTTCTAGACTTTCAGGTCTACATTGTTTTTGCTAAAAGTCAAACTCTAGGACATTTGCTTTAAGTAGTCACTAAACTTCTTACTTTTTACAGCAACGACAGGGAAGATTTAATTAATTTCTAATTAAAACTAGAAATTACTTGTCTATAAGATCTAAGTTGGACAAAACTGAGAATATTTTCAGTAAGAGATATTTTCTCCAAATACACTTTTTTTTTCCTCTTTTTTTTCTTTTCTTTTTTTCCCCCAAGACTTTTGGTTTGCAAGCTTGCATCAAAAGATTTGTACTGACTTTATTTCAGCATTCTCCCTTTCAAGCTTATTCCCAAGGACTTGCCTATTCTTTCAGAATGATTAAGCCAGGATTTTTCAGTGCCCTTTATACACACAGGAACAACTCTTGATATATCTCTACTATATGTACAACTTTCTTACTAAGATATGATTGCCTACATCTTTTATATACATCCCATGCCACCAGGGCATCATTCTTGTGTGATGGCAAAGGCAGCAACTGCTGTTTTGAAGCTGATTGCTCAGCAAAGCAATTTGCTCTATAACTGGGGATCATGGAATAACTTTTTGCCCTGAATTCAAGAGTCTCTGCCAAAGGTTGGCACCTTCAGTGAGTGATGTGAATTAAGGTCACCATGCTGAGTGCAGCAGCTCTTCTGCCATCCAAAGGGTTAGAAAACCCCATGCTGCTTTGGCAGGGCAGCTGGCTGTGGGTGCAAGGCTGTGCCACAGGAAGGGCTGCTCTTGCTCTCCCTCCTTGCCTTGCTGCTTTGTCTAGGACTGTTCTTCCACCTCTTGTTAGTTGCTTTTATCCATGGACAATGATCACTTCTACACCTCTGCAGCTCTCACCTGCCATTTCTTGAGTTCACAAATAACTACTCGAGCCCTGGAAAAACCCAAAGTGGCTGCTGAGTTTTAATTCAAGTCTTCACAAGTAGCTGGCAATTAGCAATAACCTGACTACCTTGTCTGTAAGAAGACAACGAGAACTAGCACTCCTTCTGCTTGATTATGATTGCTAAGAAAGGCTGGCTAACAAGTGTCTGAGCTGTTCCCTCTTCTCCCTCACCCAGCTGGCTCTATAATCATCAGCCCTTTCCACAGTCTCTAAAACAGCAGTTAGATCAAGAGCAGAGGTTGAAAAATGCCAGTTGCTTGCTTAGCCATATGGTAGCCACATTCATTGGGTAGCTGTGAAGGGCTATGGTGTTGCCACATCTGTAATTTTGCTGTAATAATGTGGATAAGCCCGGGTACAAATTTAACTTAAGCATATTTGCATGTTTCCTCTGCCTCAGGTCACACAGATGGATTCCTGCTTGTAAAACAGTGTGGAGTCCCTGCAGAAAGGAGATGAGACTGAGCTAAGAAAAGACTCTGATATTCTAGGTGTAGAAGGAGTCATCACATAAGTTTTCTTTTTTACTGTTTGTTTACATGTAAGTAATACTCAGTATTACTTATTATATAAGAAAAACAATGCATAAAATGAGGCCTGCAATGAAAGTTCTTCTCTACCTGACACCCTATGGACAATTATAAAAACATAGAATCATTAAAGTTGGAAATGAACTTCAAGATCATCATGTCCAACCATCTACTAAACATTATTGTGCCCACTAGACCATGTCCTGAAGTGCCACATCTACAAGTTTTTTGAACCCCTCCAGGGATGGTGATTCCACCCCCTCCCTGGGTATCCTGTGCCAAAGTCTCACCACTCAGTAAAGAAATTGTTCTTCAGCTCCAACCTAAACCTCCCCTGGTGCAACTTCAGCCCCTTTCCTCTTGTCTTATCACTACTCACCTGGGAGAAGAGACCAACACTCACCTCACTGCAATATCCCTTCAGGTAACTGTAGAGAGCAATAAGATCTCAGCCTCCTCTTCTCCAGACTAAATAACCCCAGCTCCCTCAGGTGTTCCTCCTGCTCCATGCCTCTTGTTGACACTAGCACCTGTGTGCTGACAAGGTTGAGTTGGATCAACTCACTGAGCCAACAGACAAATAAACCTGCAAACAAAAGTTAGCTTTTGGAATGGTGACATGTTTGTGCAGATGGTCTCATGGGGTGGGACAAGAGTACCTGGGAGAAGGGAAAAGCACTGGAACCATCCCCTGGCCTTTCATGCTGGACAAAGGAGCTGATAATTAGACATGAGAAGCAGGGACTCTGCTGAGAGATGCAGTATTTTGTAAGTCACCTTCTGTATTCAGTGATGTTGCAGTTGTCAATTAGTTACCATGAAGCTGACATATCTCAGAATAGGTGTTTTTCAGAAGACAATATATATCCATATGTGGGCATTCAAAGCCAGTGCAATTAGCAAACAAAAAGTTTACTTGACTTGAACAGGAGCTGTAGGCTGAATGTAGCACTGCTTTTTTAATTATCATTATTCTTATTTTGAAAGTATCTGCTTTGCAGTAGAAAATTATATCATTGTTGTGGCCAAACCATTCATACCACTTGTGACTAGGGAAGAAAAAATACTTGCCTATCCCTCCTCCTGAAATAAACACTTGAGGTTTTGGCAAAGTCAGTGGTTAGTTGGAAGCATGGAGATACATATGCAGAGATTCTCATGCTGATCTGTGCAGCATACGTGGTTTGAGAGATTTCAGGGAAAAAAAACCCAACCCAACAAACTTTCAAAAATTCTTTCTGGTTAAACATGACTAACAATGAGGTAATGGTGGCTCAGAAACATGTTGTAGTTAAGGTTGCACTCTAGAGACTGTGGTTAGCTTCCCAGGCCCTGCAATTGGGCCAAGAAAAGTAATTACAGTGATTAATAATAATGTTTGATTTGCCAGTCACACAGTCCATTCCTCAGAGCTGGTTGGTCTGGAGGAGGGGGAGGTAAATTGTAGGAAGGAAATTAGAGCAACAAAATACAGTCCTTGGGCTGTATAATCCAAACACTGCTGGAGCCAGCTCAGCCTGGCATCAGCTATTTCTCTCCAGCTGTATACTGTGGCTCTGGTTTTGTGCTGCCCAGCAGGAGTTAAGTTATGGATCTGTACATTACAGCTATGGCTGCATGCAGTACTGTATGGGCTAATTCACGGGCTGCATGCTACAGCTGGGGCATTGTGTTGGACAGAAGAGGCTGCTTCGTGTAGCTGAACACCACACAAACGATGCTGGGCTTAGTAGGAGAGCTGTTTTGTAGGTCTGGACTCTACAGGAAGGAGAACATTTGGAATTTCTGAATCCCTAGGAGTACCTCACTTTCCTGATGGGAGTTTACTGCGAGCGCAGCAGTAGCTGGAGACGTGGAGCAGGGCTCCAAGAGGGAGCTTGGGTGGTGATGATCACCATAAAACCTCAGTAACAGCCCATCGTGTCCTTCCTGCTCTTGCCTTGGGGAAGGTGGGGTGGGCAGGAGGAGGCAGTGGTGCTCTGGTGTCTGCCAACACACAGTCAGGGGCAAAAAGGCAAAGAATGATCCCTTGGCAAAGTTGGGCTTCCTGATTACTGGAGTCCTTGGTGGCACCACGGTGAACAGGAGTTGCCATGGAAACCATTGCACAAGATTAAGCGTATCAAAGAAACCTGATTGTGAGAGAATGGGTGGAAATAAGAGAATTAAATTAACGTAGAAACTATGTTTTTGTTTCATTCCACAAGTCATGGTAGAAACCTTTACATTCACAAACAACCAATTAAGAGAGAAGTTATAGTGAAGTCTGGAAGCCCTGTTTCAGAGGAGTGTGACTGCTCTGTAATTAAAGGAAAATAAATAGTGTTTTATTATCCAAAATGAAAATCCAGTGGTGCAGACTCTGTTATTCTTCACTTTCCCACTGTAGAATCTGCTGAGGTTTTTCTGACATTTCGAGGCAGACAGGCCACAGTGACCCCCAGGGATGTACTCACAGGTGCTGTGGCTTCCAGCCATGGAGTGGCCAAATGAATTTCAGATATCTGAGAGAGGAAGGGAACACTTAACTCCTCATTCTCTTTTGTCACATGTTGGCCAGGCTCCTGGACCAGCTAAACTGTGCTCATTTGCAAGTTATGAGAACAGAATGGCAAAGGTCAGCAGCTTATTCTGCCTGTGCTGGGCACTGCCTATGCCAGCCCTGGCATAAAGCAAAGAAGCTGTTTTGTAGAGATGGGAAATAACTAGCAAAGCTGCCTTAGGCAACTGGGGAGAAGGTGGCCATGGAGTTCATGGACATTCCTTCCACTCCTGGTAATGCCTCAGGGACAGCCAGGGCCTTGGCATCTGCATCCTACAAAAGGGACTAAAGCCAAATAACCAGTGAAATGGTTTTATGCAGTGCCACAAAGCCAGACTGTCATGGATGGACTGGAGACTCCAAACCCACTGACTCCTGTCCTTCCATGAGCATTCTGGTGTGCCATGATCAGCAAGGGATTCACCTCTTGAAGACAGATTTCTGGCCAATATGACATTGATGGCACTGATTTCACCCTGCTGCTATGGGGACATTTCTGGGACAAATGGAGATTGTGCCTCATCAGTGCAAGTATTCAACTCTGCATCAAGAATAAAAGAGATGGAGTAAGACACCCCAAGAATGACAGAGTAACTGTGTGCAGGGGTCTTTTCTTGCTTTGGAATAGATGTCTTGGACAGGCTGTGTCATTAGGGCTGTCTTGCTCAGCTCAGAATCTCTGAACTAATGACACTGGAACATCTAAAGAACACAGCTCCTTCATCTCCTGCTTGCACTGAGTTGTGTCCATGCATCCATACGAGCTGAGGTTTTGTCTGCTATGTCTTTGTTCAGTTTAGGCACCTCTCCCTTGACTAGTCAAGATCCAGTCTTAGTAAATAGAGTTCCAATTGCTCAGAGAGTTGATCCTTTCAAGTGAAGATGCCTAGGGAGGTAGCAGTTCTGTTGTCTTGCCATCAATCAGGAAACACAGAGCTGCACTTTTTGTTTAGAGCCTATGTGATGACCAATCCCTGCCTTTTCCATTTGCCTGAAGTGGCAGAAACACCGGAGAAAACAAACCCACACCTTCCTGATTCATTTTTATTACTAAACCCCAAAACTTTCATCCAGACAGAGTGTCCTGCCCTGCACTAGCCCCTGTGTCTTCATGAGAAAAGGCCTAAGTCACTGGAAGTGTTTATGGTATAGATACCACAGCAGCAGCAGGGGGGTGATTAAATTCACCAGTGTGTCTTTGAATGACAAAAGAGTTTTGGTTGTTCTGCTTCAGCTCCATCAGGTTGCCTGTTGAAGATGGTTTGAACACTGCAGCTGGCTTTTCATTTGCAACTGTCACATAAAAACTGTGTCACTGGGCAATATTCATCCTGATTGTGCAAGATCCCAGACCTGGTTACTGCGTGGTGCTTTCAAGATACCTCTGAGAGCCCTTTGGAAACTTGAGTTGGTGCAGATGATTGTTTTAGATGCTGTGAGTAGAAGTGTCCTGATACCGGGGTAATGAATTTAGAATAAAACCTCAGATTAAAAAAAAAAAAAAAAGACAAAACAAAAAGAAAGAGTACACCAGCAGACACAAACAGCTGTACTGGTTTCCTGTTTGCATCTGGCTTCCAGTCAAGGTGCTGAGATAGCTCTCTAAAGTCCTGCATGGCTGGAGTCCTGCCAAAACAAAAAGAAAGAGTCCTCGTGGTGAGGGCTTTGCAGTGATATTAGAAGCCAGCTGAGATATCCCTGCTCAGGTTTTGTTGCTGGGGGCAGCCAGGCAGGGTGGAGCTCTCACGGTCTTCTGTGTTCAACCAGAACAGACAAGATGTTTGCAAGGGTTTGGCACCCAACCCAGCTTTCCTCTCAGGTTTTAGCTTGTTGTTGTGGTGGGTGTCTGGCACTGAGCATGGTGGGTAGTGTTTGTCACTGCTGCACGTGGATTCTGAGTCTTGTACGGATCAGGGAATAAATAAAGTGCAATCAAATACAATAAAATGCTTGCTTGCTTCTTTCCATCCAGCAGACAAGGGAAATGTATGAGAAAAGATGAGAAAACACTTTCAGCTCTTGTAATGACTTAAGTTTATATCTCAGTATGAATCTCTGGTAAGAATATACAGTGCTGTAGGGTTTTTTTTTCTTTCTTTCTTCTGCCTTTCCCACACTGTTGTTCTGTACACTTTATTATTGCTGTCACAATCTGCTCTCTGTCCAATATGATTGCTATCCCCAAAGGTTTATGCTACATAGCAAACATCCTGTAATAGTGACCTACTCTAATAACAGGAAATTTATTTTTAAACTGCATAATGCCTGCCCCATATTAATCTGTTTCTTTACCAAAAAAAAACCACTTTTTTTTTTTTTTTTTTTTTAACATGAAGATCTACTCATATTGCCCAATACTTGGTTGGTTCCTACAAAATTTCCTATCTTGAGGAGTCCACAGTGTTTACTAATTTCAGATAGCAACCAGACATTATTTTCTTGCCTCTTCTGGTCAATAAATGTTAAATAATAAATATCAGCAAACTATTTCCATTCAGTCAAACATCAAAGGTCAAAGCTCCTCAGTCACAGTCTTTTTGGAAGCAACTTCATTCTCCTCATTTCAACCAGTAGCCACAGAAAAAAAAAATAATTAACCCTTGATATGCATAGATGGTGGTCTAAAGTGGATTGTGCCTCACTGTTCTGGTGTGCCAGAATGGGTTAATTTTTTTCCAGCTGCATGCCTCTTTCCTCAGCCTTGCCTTTTTGATATTGCTTTGGGGTCAATGACACTGTTATCCAATGGGTGATAAGAGATTAGTGTTGATTTTTCTATCTGGAAGTGATTTTCTTGGGAAGCAGGGAAGCCCATCATGTCAAATGCTTCTTCAAAGGGCTCAGGAAGTTTGCTTTCATGACATCTGCTGGAATATCTGATGAAGAGGTGCAAGCCTTTTGGGTTTGCCACCACAAAGAACTAATACATCTTAGACCGTATTTTAATACCCTTAAGCTTGAAGGGTCACATTATCAAATCTCTCTCAAATATCAAAGTATTTTGTTGGGTTTTTTTTTTAAACTCCCTTTAAACATGATTTGACAGTCCTTCTTCCAGATCAATTTTATATTCTGTATTGCCTGCCTTGAGGATATCATATGAATCTCTGTCTTAATGAGGTTGAGTTCTGTATCTGCTACCAGGCTATTTTCTCCCCCATAAATCATCATGTCTGCTTCTGTCAGGGCATCTAAAGTAATGCACAGCTGGGAACACCAGCTGATTTACACTAGTGTGTCACTCCTCACCCAGTACCACAGCACTCTGGACTGCATCACTAGCCCCTAGTCCTTCCCTCATCACCACTCTGGCACCAATCCTTTATGACTCGTGGCTTTCCCTTTTAGGTCTTTAGTGGGGCCTCATGCACTCAACCATTTACCCTTGCCCTGTGTTTTAGCACCTCTGAGAATTCAAACAAAAAACTCAAAGAAAATTTAGCAAAACTTCAACACAGTTTTCCTCCCCAGTCCTCCTTCAGATGAAATGCTCACAAAGCTGCTGTTGATCCTGACAAGGAAGGATGTGCTTAACGCTGCACATGGGTGTTTTCCCATGTTAACATTTCACTTGGACAACACTGAATAAAAAGCCTGACTTGTCATGTCTTAATATTGGAGCTGAGACAGAGTAAAGCCATTAATTTTTGCATCTGGTGCCAAAATATGCTGGGAATGAGCACATTGCTACCAGTTATATTTCCTAAAGTGTTTATTCTGTCCACTGCCTGATGAGCCACTGGACTCTTTAAGGGTTTAGAGGCATTAAAACAGTTATGAGATGTGCAATTGTTTGTGCTTCCAAATCCCTAGATGGCAAGAGACTTTATTTGACTTGTGCCTAATTAAACTTCTAGACAGATGACAAAAGTCTCTTCCAACTCTTTGACGTATTTTGTATTTTGAAATGTTGGTGGCATTTATGGAATCCCTGTTGGGAAGTGGAGATGGCTCAAGCTGCTCTGCCTGTGTAATGATGAGCTGCAGCCTGGCCCTCCATACTGGAAACCAGTGCACCAAACCCTTCACACTCCCACGGGCACGAGTGGCATGGCTTGGCAAAATGCTTTTTACAAGAGCTTGTGTCACCATTTTTCTCTTTGCCTTTTCTCTGGCTTGTCCCACATAGAAAAAAAAAATGTGTTTAAGAGAAATATACTAAAATAAATATAAAATTGAAATGAAATTAATAAAGAAAATACATTAAAATAAAATAAAAAAATAAAATAAAATACATTAAAATAAAATAATAAAATAAAATAAAAATAAAATAAAATAAAATAAAATAAAAAAAAAAAGAAGAAAAAGAAAAGAAAAGAAAATATCCTCATTCTATTCCCTGAATACATGGCTAATTTCTTTAGCATAACTTACCTTCCATGTTACTTTTTTTTCTTGTTTCAATAGTTTTTACTGCATGCAATGAAGAGATAGAAGCAGATCAGAAAACTTTGGATTTTAATTCATGTCAGCCCAGCACTTGTTCACCCAAAAGGAGGAGAAATCTGAACACACGAGGATCTGCAAATGACAAAAAAATGAGAACTAAATGTAAAATTTCACAAACTTTTGTAAACAGTTGGGAACTGTACAGGCCCTGCCACGTGGACTGTTGTAGCAACATTCTATTCAATGTCCTTGGAATTATTTTCCATATAAGCTAACCCTTCTGAATATTTTGCCTAAAAAAAATAAAAATAAATAAAATTACAGCAGTTGAACACACTTGTGCAATAAAAAAGCCACTGGTTGACATATAGAGAAAGACCTTTCCTGCTGGAATGACCACAATATTTATGTAAAATAAAGACTGCACCTGTTATGATCACTAGTTTACCATTTTTAAATAACACAGCAAATTTCCTCTCAGATCTAGTTCCAGCATTCAGAGTCCTTACAAAAACAGCTGAATGCTGGAGTCAGAAGCAATGGGGCAGAGCCTCCCACTTTCTGGCATGAGAGTGTTTCTGCATTTTTACATTGAGCAAGCCAAAGCTTGTAAAAAGTAATTTATGAACTTGGATAGGAGTCTGTGCTTGAAAAGAAAACAGTGTGATTATGGACATTAATGATGTTTCATTGAAAATGTACAATGGATGCATAGAAAATAAAAATGGAAAGAGAACTTTCCTTGGCATCTGCATTTCCAAAACTGTTCTGCCTTTTAATTGCTGCATCCAGCATCTTTGCCTAGGCCTGTGTCTGGGGTATATTTTGTTGGCAAGGATGACCTAGTAGTAAAAGTAACTATGCTCACAACTGTCTTTTGACCACTAGTTTGCTCACATAAAGTAAAAATATCAGAGCAATAACTCTGGATTCCAAAGAAAAAGAAGGTATTGTAAGAAGAAGAGCTATAGAGGGGTAGAGGAAACAAAAGCAACAGCACTCAATGAGGTTCATAGATGAATTTGGGTTGGAAGGGAGCTCTGGAGGTTATCCAGTCCACCTACCCACTCAGAGCAGATCATAGGGAGCATCCAGCTATAGATTTAGGAGACTGAAGTTTACTTTGGAAGCAAAACATAGAAGAGAAAGTATTTCTCTACAGAAAGCTGCTTGCTGTCTATCTGAGACATAATGAGGTACCCAAGGTGCAAATAAACCCCTCTGTGATACCATTCAATGCCCAAAACACCACATTAAAGAGCCCTCTCTATCAACTTTTACTTCCAATTTCTTCTTCCCAGCCCATATTCTGCTCCCTGTAAAGACTGACTGATGCTGATAAAGTCACAGAAATGCTGATAATACCAAGAATTTGGCCTGCACTTTATCAGCAGCCCTCAAATCTCATTACCAGGTGGGTAGACATCATTATCTCTTTATCCCGTTGGGAATAACAGTGTGCAGGGAAGTTCCTTGCTGAAGGTCATACAGCAAGTCGCCAGAAGAGTCTGAAAGGGAAACTAAGGTCAGATGTAACCTCATCATGGACACTCACATGTTGATAAAGCTGCTGCTGTTGCCACCATGCAGTTATCAGGACCATTAACTGAATCTCCTTTTAGTGGGGATGGGAGGGCTAGTGACTAAGAACTGTCAAATTCTAAAATCTTCTGTCTAAAAGGATGGTCTTTGTCCTGAAAGGTAAGAGCTAAGCTAATGTTTACCTTATGCTTGGGTTTCAGGCTTTTCTTGTGGTTCATGTAGAAGTCACATTTTACTTTTTGGTGGGTAGTGGGACCACAGAAAGTATTTCTTAATCCTTAGAAAATTCAAGAGTAATAGACACCTAAAAGTGGATGTGTTGCTAGTCAGTACATATAATCTGAAGCAACCAAGATTTTCAGGTGTATCCACTGTAGATGACTCATGACAATAAGAGGGACTACTGAGGCTTATCTCTCTTACAATGCTTTGCCAGTGCAAAGTGATTTTTTAACCTGGTAATTTTTTATTACTGTTTCCACTGATGAGTTTTGTTTCATTTCTTTGCCATCCCTTTGTAGGATCAGGCAGATCTTTCTCTTTATCCATGCAATTATTTTAGTTGTCAACACTTTCATTTCATTGTTTCTTTCTCAGGAGACATCTATATTCATTAGATCTCTGAGTCTTTTTCTTTAAATTCTCTAGCTATGAAATACAAGAGATAATCCTTCAATTTATTCCAGTTTAGGGAAAAAAATCAACAGAAGAAAGGCTCAGGATGTGTCATAAGATTTATTTCCACTTCAGTATTTTAGACAACAGATGATCCATTCACGAGGCAGTGATCTGTGTCTAAGGCTGGACTTCCCTGACAAATGGACGTCCAAGGCAGAGCTGCACATTCTGGGGATGATTTCTGATCACCTATGACAGGTACCTGAGGGTGCCTGTCTCTTTTAGAGTTGGAGAATCTTTGTATGGCTCTTTAAATAAAGTCCTGCTGAATTGAGTTAAACTGATAAACTTTAGGGATTAAATGAGCTCCTGATTGTTGCCAAGAAAAATGGTGTGATGCTTGGCTCTGTTATTAATCTTGAGAAAATGCTTTAGGGTAAGGAAATATTGTTTTGAATATATCTGAGTACTTTTGAAAAAAAAAATGAGTTGAGAGTAGTAGAAGTGACTTTAAAAAGAATAGAGGACTTTTTTTTTAAATTCAAGTTGCTTGAAATAAATTTAAATGTCTGTTCCTTGTGTAGGGTCTAAGATAAGCTACAGATAGTCACTGTTGCCAAGAAGGTGAAGGTGCAGTGAAAACACCACTGGGGGAATTAATTTCAACCTATTATTCTTCAGCATGTATATTGTTCACAGTATAATTCTATTACCAGATACTACACTGAAATGGAGCTGGCAGAGCCAATTGGAGTGCAGGGATCTTGAATAGGTGCTCACAAAAGCACATTCATTTTCAGCTACTATACAATATGCAAATTTATTCTCTGTGATTTGTAATTGTCCTTAAAACTTACTATCTCCATGCCACAATTCCCCTATGGTGAGTACTGTTCTCACTTTTTTCACCAGTTTGACAATAAAACATCTCATCACTAAAGTTTCATAAATGTAGAAATCAATGAGCAGTATCTTGAGAAATTTTTTTCCTTGCTCTTTCAGAATTAGCCCTGTTTCAGGCTTGTAATTACTTGAGCCTTGTGACATTTCTCAGTCCAGGATATAACAATGACTTAATAAATAGAATAATCTGGAAGTGCTTCTGATCATTTTATTCAAGGAGTGTTTTTCCACAATCTTTCCTTCATCTTTTGAACAACCTGGTCTGGTGTGGGAGGTGTCCCTGCCCATGGCTGGGGGGTTGGAACTAGATAATCTTTAATGTAACTTTCAATAGAGACCATTCTATATTTCTGATCATTTTATTCAAGGAGTGTTTTTCCACAATCTTTCCTTCATCTTTTGAACAACCTGGTCTGGTGTGGGAGGTGTCCCTGCCCATGGCTGGGGGGTTGGAACTAGATAATCTTTAATGTAACTTTCAATAGAGACCATTCTATATTTCTGTGATTTTTTAATGTGACAAGTTCTGCTTGACATACTGAACTTTTGAATGGCCAAGATAGTTAATATTCTCTTAAGAAAAACTATTCTGTCAAACTATGAAACCTACTCATCTTACCAGGAGGTTCACTAAGGGATAATAAGAATGGAGATCTAAATTAACTAAGACATTTGCAAGCCAAGATCTGCCTGGCATCTCTGGAAAATTAGAAATCAAGAAAAGAAGGCCAGCTAACCAAATTTTCTTACCCCAGCTACTTAATTTACTAACCATGCTTGCATTGTGTTTATATTGTATGCTGTATTGTATTTTACAGGAGCTTGTCATATTGTCTCTTTGTAGAAAGGAAGTTGTTAAACAATTGTCCTTTTACATCTGTCAGCTCAAGGCTATTCAGATTTGTTCTAGTGGAAGCTGAACCTTTCAACTATTTCCTCACATTCATCTGTCTTATCCCTCCCACGACAGATAGAGAGGCCTCCAAAACAAATCTGAGACTTCCATGACTGACAGGGTTACCATATGCAGTTGTGAGCTCCCCACATCATGCCCAACACAAATAAAGAGATGAGATGTTCTCTGATTGTAAGAAACCTTGTCAGAAAAATGCTGTTACATGTTTCTCCCATAGCAGATACTCCAAAGCACCAAAATGATGACGTATTACACATTTTGAATAGGTTAGCTCGTGCCTCATGTAGGACTCACTTGAATATTGCAGTTTGGAAAGTTTGATTTAGGCTGATAATAAATGACTTCATATTCCACTAATAGATTGTGGGGA